>BMAO01012711.1:0-90315 GCA_019973975.1 Trichonephila clavata
AAAAAGGGGTGCACATTATACAGCAAATAAACATAGAAATTAAAAATTGCTACTTGAAAGTATAAGTGCTGTTATACGATGGTATGCATGATATGCCAGATTTACGGTAAGAATATATTTTTCTCTACCTTCTTTAATGAGAAAAAGTATAAATATATTTATATTGGCTTAAATACAAAGAATCTGATATATATTACTCATTTATTTTCATCAAATAAACAAAACACTATAGTCACAATAAAGGTATTCTTGAAATAGCCATTTTAAAGATCAATATGAAAATAAAACTAAAATTATTCCAATGTTGCAAAGGAATACTTAAATTATTATTTGCCTATAAGCAAGTGCCCAAAAAATCAAACAATATGACTTATTATGAATCAAGCAAATTTCATTAAGATATGTGACTACCCAAAATTCGCAGTTTTGGTGAAAATTTTCAAAATTACTTTTGTGTTTTTATTTTATAGCCAATACATTTCAGATTCCATAAAACACTCTATTTTTGTTTCTACGATATCTAGAAGCAAATTATAGCATAAATTAGTAAACTGGAATTGGAGTTAACAAAACCAGATGCTGATCCTACATAAAATATTTTTAAGATATTGAATTTAAATTTTTAGAACATGTTTTATTTAGTTGTATCTGTGTTATGATTCAAAATCTAATCTCTGTGTATATACAGTGGACACAAAAAGTGTTCGTACACTTGCAATTTCATAAGTAATATAGATTTATTGTTTCCGACTAATAAAAATTAAAATTTTGGAATTGTAATTTCTTTATATCTGCAACTTGTTCTTGGCGGAATGACATAATTATTTTTTTAAAAATAGTATAACTATTATTTTTGAAAATTAATAATCAAAAAGCTACTGAAAAATTACGCCACTAAAGTCTTTGTACACTTAACAAAAATCTCAACATAGCTTTATATATATATATAAATATTGTATTTCTTTCTTAATTTAGAACTTAGTAGGATATCTTTTAGTGTCCACAACAACTTTTGGACATCTAGATATAGATTTATTGAGTTTTTGTAATTTCTGCATTGATTTTCCTCATGCTTCTGTGATTATTGTTTTTACTTCCCATTATGTGTTTATATGTCATGTTTCTTTTTACTTTAAATCTAGTTCTTCCCAAATATGCTCTGCTGGGCTGAATAAATTGATTGAGGAGGTGTTTTCAAAATTTTGGGTACAGTTTTAGAGACACCAGCAGTGTACATTGAGAGCAGTTCGCCTGGCGTCATTATCCTGTTAAAAAATAAAGTCGTCTAAAATATCCAAATTTTGAGAGGATAATTTAAAATTTCTCTTTAAAATATTTAAATAGAGCTCATGATTCTAAATACCATAAAAAAATACCAAATTACCTAATCCTGAAGCCTATTACACCCACCTCCCCTGCAAGAACACCTCTGTGTTAAAGCATTGAGTTGGAGGAGCTCTTGTTCCACATAAATTCACGGAATTAAATGCCTCATTTTTTTCCTTTAAAACTATTATATGCCATCAGAACCAAAAATGTTGCATTTTCTGTCATCCCAATCACTTTCCTGACAATTTTGAATTTTCTGAAACTTAGTCACAAGAATCTAGTAGGATGAATGAACCATGGAAGTGGAAGTGTTCTTGTATGGGGGCGTAAATCAGCTACAGAATTAGGTAATTTTTGATGGTATTGAGAATCATGAGCTCTAGTTAAATATTTTAAAGAGAAATTTTAAATTGTCTGTCCAAAATTTGATATTGAATAAGACTTCATTTTTTAACAGGATAATGATGCTCTCAATGTACACCGCTGGTGTTTTTATAACTGCCCCAAAATTTTGTGAAAACACCTCCTCAATCAATTTATTTAGCCCAGCAGAGAATATTTGGGGAGAACTAGATTTAAAATAAAAAGAAAACATGACATATAAACACATAATGGGAAGTAAAAACAATAATCACAGAAAGCATGGAGGTAAATCGATGCAGAAATTACAAAACTCATTAAATCTATATCAAGATGTCCAAAAGTTGTTGTGGACACTAAAAGATATCCTACTAAGTTCTAAATTAAGAAAGAAATACAATATTTAAAGCTATGTTGAGATTTTTGTTAAGTGTTCTAAGACTTTAGTGGCGTAATTTTTCAGGAGCTTTTTGATTATTAATTTTTAAAAATAATAGTTATGCTATTTTTAAAAAAATGATTATGTCATTCCATTAAAAACAAGTTGCAGATATCATAAAAAAATTACAATTCTATACATTAAGTTTTATTAGTCGAAATCATTAAATTTTATAGGAAACTGCAAGTGTACGAACACTTTTGGGGTTCACTGTATTTATGTACTTCATTGCATTTAAATGTAAAAAATATCATTAATTTTTTAAAAAATCAAGTTTTTGCATAAAATTTGGCATATTTAAAAAACTTTTAAAAGTAATACATATCTTTTAATTCCTAATATATAAAGATGTTCCATTATTAATGTACTGTATAAATATTATTTGAATACATTCATTAGAATTTTGTGTAAAAGATCCTCATTGCTATTTTTCATGAAAATTTTACTAAACTCCACAATTTTTATAATCTATAAAACTCTCCAGAAAACAGCAAAAGGGTTGAAAATTAGTTAAACATGAAGCTAAAGAGTTTGAGCTATAAATATGGTGAGTTTAAGAAATGTACAACTAGTAGAATAGTTTTCATATTGTATTTAAATCTTTAAAAGCATTGTCTGAGAAACTATATTTTTTGGCTTCACAGTAAAGTTCACAAATGGATTTCTTTTTAAGATATTGAATTGAAATTTTCAGAAAATTTTTATTTGTATTATAGACTATAATCTCTATGTATGTATTTATGCATTTTATTGCACATACAATTTGTGAGAAAAAAACATGTTTTTTTAAAAAATTGACGAATTTCAAAAAATATTATAAATTTTATCGCTCTAGGCATCGCTCTAGGATAATGTTGTTATTTTTGTGCAGTTTTAATATTATTTGAATATATTAATTAGAATTTTCAATACAAGGTTTACTGTAACTGCAATTTTTCACTAAAAATTCCCAATCTATCCAAAATAATTTAAAATTTTGTGGAATTGTATTTTAATTCCTGACTGAAGTGTAATATTGGGGGGGGGGCTTTCGATTTGGCGATTTTTCTTTGGATTTTTATATAGATATTATGGTGAGATGAATTCATTCTGGCTTCGGGAAACCTATCGCTAAGTGAAGTAGCTTGGCGATCGATTTTGGTCACCAAAAAAATTTGACATCGCCAAGGCCCTCTATACTACACTTTAACCTTAATTCCTAGTTCTATGCACATCCTTTTGAAAGAAAAAAGTGTTTTTTTAGTTGAAAATGTGTTTCAATAAAATGCTCCGAAGCTTAGCCACATACCTTAAATTTGTTTTTTTAAGTAATCCGTGAAAAAAAAATTTTCACATTTTTTCGCTAAATTCCTATAAAAGCCTTATATTAAAAACAAGGCACATACTTTTTTAAAACAAAATAGGAGAAAACTTTAATTCAAAAGTCAAGAAAAAGACTGTTTTGACTTAAAGTCATAACAAAATCAAAACAATATAGTACTCATGTGTTCGTCCGCGAGTAGCGTGGTAGAAAGGAAAAATAGTTCGGAAGATTTATGAGAACTAAATTTGTTGTTGGACCCCTATCTTTAAAATATGTAGCCAGTATATTAAAAAAACTTCTTTAATCCTGAATATCTTTTTTAATTTGTTTGATAGTGTTAATTAACGATTTTTTGAAATTTTGAGTACATGTAATGTTTCATATTCGAAAAGGCAGGGGTTCAAATCTGATATAAACAAACTCATTTCAGAATGAGTAAGTCCATGTGCTCAGTTTTGAGTATTTCTTTTTTCTCCGTGCACTTTAAGTGGTATACTACTCATACGAATTAAATAGATATGCATTATTTTTTTCTCTATTCGTATAAAAAATATAATAAAGATTTTCCAACTAGATTTTCTTTAGAGGGGTTTTCTTTAATTTATGATAGTCTATATATATATATATATATATAACCCAACAGAGATCACGTGATAATTATTTTTTATAACGAATCAAAAGTCGTGGACTGATTATAAAAATTCATCACAAAAAAATAACCGCTTAATATAACAATGTAACTTTTGTATCATTGGATATTAGTGTGTGTGCACGCGCAATAGATGACGGGAGTACTCCTTCAAGAATATTTGTAGGAAAGAAAACAATTTTGTCTAAAGTGGCGTCGATTCATGAGGAAACCCAATGAGTGTGTGCTTTGATTACACGAAAAGAATTAGCTCATTAATGTTCAGCGTAAATTTCGACAGTATTATGGACGCAATCCTCTTGACGTAAAACCAAAAAAGAAATGGCATGAAATGCATTACAGGAAGAAGAAACTTTAAAGAACACACGGTGGGAACTGGAATACCGAGTTATCAAGGGTGCACATGTTGCAATTTACCGAGGAAAATGGTCTTCTAAAAATCATAACAGTACTTAAAATACTCGTATAATCGAACAAACATATGTCTAATTATAATAGTTTGAGTACAATAAATATTTATATCTAGAGCAAGACATTTGGTTCACCCTATATCTACCTGTCGTACGCAAAATCCTTCCATTAAGTTTTGATGGGTCACAAGAAAGAGCACTAAATCGAGATGTTAACACATAGAGAGCCGGGGGAAAAATATTTAACTTTTATAAAACAAGGACAGGCAAAGCCTCATTTTAACCATCACAGTAAATATTAATTACATTAATTAGGTGGTACAATATTTTATATAGTGCCCCATAACAATATTTTTATATAAATACCATTGCGCACCAGTATCGATAAAACAGTATACATCACCCTCCCCTCATTTTTATGGATACGACCCCTCATAACAATGCTTAATCAACTAGGTGTTGCAATTCACATCTCCAAGATCATCGGAATCTTTTTCAGCAACCCCCCCCCCTCCTCAACTAAGAATTCCGAAGCTCCACCCCCAACATCGCTTCATTACGCGAGATGGTTTACACAGCTAAGGCCTGCAATTAAATTAGAGCTGGAAGCTGCCGCCGATCCAGATTACTGCAGCCCCCCTAGCAATTTTTACGTCTTTTTTTATTGCGTGGAGTACCCTTATTTATAGACATCCAGTCCCCCTCTTTTATGGGATAAAGGGGGATAATTTTTGAACGGTTCGCACGTTATATATGGGTATATAGATAGATATATAGGAACGGTTATCTTTCGACTTGGGTGTAAATTTCTTTGGAGGAGTGCTCCTCTTTCCTTCTTAAAGCTCTCCCTCCTCGCTTTTAATTTTACAGCTTGATTTAAAACAGAAGGGCATTCCGGTTGATAGAAAGAAGTAAATGTCAACGCTACTGGCGGTTGGCGCGTGATATACTGGGAGTGTAAAGTGTTCTGTTTAAAAAATATCGATGACAGTTGTTGCAGTATTGCTCCGAAAGGATGAAATAAATTAATCAGCATAAGGGGTTGCTCAACCCCAGGTAAGGAGACACTCGTCGCTGTATGTTATCAGTTTTAGTTATAATGAGAAGATTTAAAAAAATAATAATTGAATAGGGCTCAAATAATTTAATTGATAAATGGATAACTGATCGGTTCAAATTATTTTCCAGATGTCATATATACATCAGGAAAAATCTCTCATGTCTTCATTTTGTTCCTGCAAGTAGCTCTATTTTCCCATTAGTAATACAGCTAAGCAAAGAATCGATTGAAAGGTATCAAGTAATTGAATACATTTCTTTCGTCGTCTATTTTTAATTCGAACATAATTTTAAACAGTTAAAATAACGAAGTATAAATTTTTAAAGAATAAATTATAATTTGTAACTGGTTCTATTCACGATTCTTAACTTAATCCTCTTGGGGAAAAACTTTCGCTGACGTTCTATGTATATAAATCCTCTTTCTGTAAAGGAGCCGCGATTTATATTTTTGAAGGCAGGGGCACCTCAAGACGTTTTGAGGCCCTAAGCCCAGAATAGAATATTTGAAGCCATGGGCTCCTATGCAAAAGTAGGGCCTCCTGTGATCTTTAAAAGTAGAAAGTATATTGCATAGATTGTCAAATACTCGTATAAACGTTAATTTGAAATAAATTAATGTGTACGACCTACAGTCTCACAAACCTAGACACAAACCGGTTCGACCGATGGATGCATTTCGACTAAATGAGTTGAATGATTGGTTATGGCAAAAGGTCTAAGCCTAGACATGGACCACGGTCATTCAATAATAATACAGTTTGGCCACTCTGGCCAGTTGACATGCGCTTTGAAATTCCCTGTTTTTCGGAAAATATGTACGGGAATAATATTTGATCATTAAAAATATCCGGATCATGATCGCATTAAGACCCCGCCGAGGGCGAGGTCCAGGTCCAGTTGGCCCATGCCTTAAGAGGTCACTGATTGAGGGTTGCTATTTAAAGTCAAGTAAAGAGGGAAGTTAGGAGGATGGTGATTGTGTTATACGAAGCCTAAGAAGTTAGTTTGAATTTGAAGTTGCCGTAGTTCAAGTGGTAAGGATCCAACGGCAAGTCAAGGACTAGCATTATGGTTGAGAACCATCCATTGATAAGTATATTAAGATTCTAGATATTTAATTTTGCTCTTATAAGATGACATGTTCCCAGAGCTTGGGTCAAGTTTAGATCGTGTGATTAGATAGCCATAGTAAAAAATATGTGTTAAGAAAATGTATTATCCATGCTGAACCCTCACAATTCACCGACCGAGAAAGTTCGTGACTAATTGATAGGCATTATCTGCGAGATCGAAAGATTGATGAAAAGTAATTGAATTAAAAAAACTATGAATAAACGAAGGTTTAAAATATTATATGTACAGATATATTTAATTCTTATGAATAAATATGATTTATAAAGTATAAGTCAGAAAAAATCTGAGAGAGATCATGGAATTCGAATTAACAACAAACATGGAACAAGACATGGAATAAAATATCAAAAATAATGATACGCAAGTAAAGCGGTCTGTCTAACTGAATCCTGGCAATATATTCTATTAACCTTGTGTGGGTTCTTTTACTGATCGGTGTGTTCGAATTGGTAAAAAAATAATAACAGTCGGTTTTTGTCCCACCTATTTATTTTTCTCTTCTACGGGACACATCACAAAAAACGAATAAATTATGAAGATGTTAACAGATTGCAAAATCCATCGTCCAGCAGTCCTTTTTTTCTTCAACCACGTTTTTCTTGTCCCCGGTTTTTTCGCTTCCGCTCCCTTCTTTCTGCCCCGTCCAGTCCGGTCTCGTCTCCCTTGTTGCCGGGTCTCTCCCTCTATATATATCGGACCCGCTGCCAGATCCCTCATACAGGGTCTGACCTGTTGCCAGGTTCCCCCATGTATGCTCGATCCATTGCCAGGTGTGGGTATCAGATCCGTACACGCCCCACCTAACAGTAAAATTAGCCCCTTGTGGCTAATTTTACCATTTTGCACAAAAAGAACATCATTAATAATGATACAGGAGATTTAAAAACAAAAAAAAAACGTAATGGTTACAACATTCAATAGTCCTCAGGATGGATCCGGTCAAAGTTCCTTAAAAGAAACACTTGTAATACTATAAATAGTTCACCTAATTGAAATAAGTGACTATGTTCCCAGAAAGATCTAAACTGTAATGGGATTGCAATCAGTAATTGAAAAAATTACATTATACAAATAAATAAATAAAATAAAATAACAATACACTAAATATATACAATAAAGTCATCTCAATCTAGAGAGTGCGTCCGCACTCCTATGCTGTATACCAGGCCTGTGAGTGATGGAGTGATTCCATCTCTGTAACGCAAGTGCCCAACGGGTTAGCTTGGGACTTTTTGGAGTCGTCTGATTTAGGTACTTAAGGGGATTATGATCAGAAATGATCTTCACCTTGGCACCCTAAATCCATTTGTCGAATTTATTCAACCCATATAGAACTGCCCAGGCCTCTTTCTCGATACTTCCCAGTTCTTTTGCGGTGCAGTAGATTTTTGGCTAGCAAAAGCTATTGGCCTATAAACTCCCTCCGTTTCCTGCTGTGTCAGACAGCATCCAACACCATAGTCCGATGCATCGCAATGCACTTGGAAAGGTAAATTGGCATCAGGGGTAGCAAGACTGGTTACCTCACAAAGCAATTCTTTCAGTTTATCAAAAGAGCTTTGCTCAGCCTCCCCCCCCCCATGAAACTTCGTTGGGCTTATTTTTCTTGGTTAACTCCGTAAGTGGAGTGGATATGTGCGCATAATTTGGGATATAAGCGCGATAGAAGCCCATTAGTCCTAGCACTGACCTAACCTCCTTCTTAGTGGTAGGTCTAATCAACCTCTTTATTGCTAATATCTTATCTTCATCATTCCCATATTCACCTCCCCCTATTGTGTGACCCAAATATCTTAGTTTCTTCGCACTAAGACTAGTCAACGGCACGGCTTCACCCCACCTAGTGTGCTGATTTACTTGACATAAAATATATTTATGTCCCTTTGAGCTTGGCGGATCAATTGGACCTATCAGATCCATATTCACTACCTGAAATGGTAATTCAGGTCTTGCCACAGGTGTAATCGGTGATCTGTCGTTGACCCTAACCGATCGAGTGAGCTGACACTCTCTACATGATTCACAAAATTTCTTCACATCGGCCCTCAGACCCTCCCAAAAGAAAGAATACTTGATACGTTCAAGCGTCTTCTTGGGACCCATGTGGCTACTGAATACGGAGGTATGAGCTAATCTCAACACCTCAGTCCTTCTGCATTTCGGAATTACTAGTTGTCCAATACTCTCCCCGAGTATTTTATCCCTATGAAATAGATACCCATCCCCCCTACTTCATAGTAGTTTCCTTTGCCTTCGTTAGCATGCTTCCATGACAATACTAACTCGGCACAACACTCCTGCTCGGAACAAAAACTGTCAGCTACCATGCTTCCTTTATCCATCTCAGCGATCACTTCCTCGTCCTTAGTACCAATTGTTCCCACTTTATTCCGACATGAAGTAATATTCCCTTGAGAATCCCCAATGTTTTTCTGTGCTTTCTCTAGCAGAATCCCAGATGAAACCTCAGCTTCATAAATTCCCTGAGTCATCTCTCAGGTCCTGAGAGCTTTGAGCCAGTGAATTCTTCACTCCTGGCTCCTCCCAACATATCCAAAACATCTGGTGGAAGCAACACATCTTCTACCAAAACTTCTGCCAAAGCACATAACACTTGCTGGTGCACCACATTAACCTGGCCACCGGTAGCAAGACCAATCGGAGCATATTGTAACGTCGTGGAAATAAATTGAAGGTGTACGCTAAGCTAATTATTAAAGAATGTCTCGTTGGAGTCTGTCCGGAGTCTCTTTCTCCGTCCGCAGAGTTCAGTTACGGGAATCTCTCGTGGTAGTCTATCAGGAGTCTGTCCGGGGTCTCTTCCTCCGTCCGCAGGGTTCAGTTACGGGAATCTCTCGTGGTAGTCTATCAGGAGTCTTCTTCGAGTCCTCTCCTTTTTCCGAAGCCCACTCTTTTAAACTCTAGGGGCGGGTTCACTCCACGCCCCTCATCAATCCCCATTGGCCGACCTCAGGGTTTTGCACCCGGCACCAACGGTCTTGCACATCATCCATTCGTGCAGAGATGACAAAAGTCCGGTCCCTCTCAAAGGTTCCCGGCGACAAGGGCCCGGCTGACATCTGGCACTTCAAACACCTCGCCGCCGCCTGCAGAGGCGCCAGCATTCAAGACGTACAATCACTGCCCATGAATAGAAAATAATGCAGCGATGCCCGGCCCATAGTGTCCGCCAGACACACCGTCGCCGACGGTCCAGCTGTCTGATACAACATAATAGTACCAAAGCCACGTGTTCGCCGGCTGTGGATACGTTTATGAATAGAGGCGCTTTCTCCATTGTGACGACGTCACAATATACTAAAGGACATTTAACCTCTGGACCGAAAATACCTTTCAAATAAATCGTGGAAGCTCCTTCAACCGAAATTCCAGGAACTAATTCTTTTTTGATAACAGTAATTTCCGTACCAGAATCCACTAACGTCTGGACCAATTTCCCATCTACACTAATAGATGTTTTCACTAGTTTGCTTAATTTGTCTTCAATATCCCGCCTAGGAATGGCCTTTCCTAGCAAATAAACTCTAGCAGCTACCGTCCCATCTTCCTATCCCACCCCTTCCGTTGATACCTTATTCACATTAAGCCTTTTATTATCTATCCCTTTGTTTTTTGGACAATCCCGTTTAAAATGTTTATCTGATCCACAGGTGAAACAAGTGAATTTTTTAATTTCAGGGATTTGAGGTTTATCAAAGTTTTTCCTAGAAGAAAAATAACTATCTGACTTTTTCTCCCCAAATGGCTGTTTACCTCAACTACCATTAAAACTTTTCTTTTCACTATCATTCCATTTAGCTCTCGCAGGTGCATCATAGGATTTCCCTTTGGAAGCATAAAATATATCACATTGTTTGCCCAAGTCCTTGGGTTTGTACCATTCTTCCCCTTGGAGCACACCAATATGGGTCGCCGTCTCAGAATCCAACATTTCAAACATTTTATCTGCTACGACCAGTTGATTGACTGATTCAAAATCATTCGCTCCTCTTAACTTACAGTAGTATAACCAGATTGATGTTAAGCGGGACGCGAACTGAAAGAATGTTTCGTCAGGGTTACGTTTAGCTTTCCTAAAATTTTCTAAACATATTTTTGTGGTGAGGGTTCATACTCCTTGAGCACAACCTATTTTAAAGAATCGTAATCTTTTAATTCTTCTTCGCCCAGGTTAACTAATAAGTTCGACACTTTGTCCCCTAACATGCATAACAAAACCTTAGGTTTGAATTCGTCGCTGACATTTTCATTAGCAAAAGCTTTTTCTAGACTAGAAAAGAAATAGTCCCACCCGTCTGATTTATTTGGTACCTTTACTGTTAAGAGCCTAACCATTTTAACTATTTCATCTAAAGATTTTACACGCGAAGCTTGACCATTATTTTGAGTAGGACTCTGATTAACGTTCCTAGATAATTCTACTTCCAAGCGTAATCTTTCAATTGATAATTGTTTTTGTAGTTCTAGTTTTTGCTGCTGTTCTGTCTCTAATCTTTCGGCTGCAATAACTTCCAATAACTCTTTGTAATATTTACTAGAGGTTATTAAATCCCTTAAAACAATTTTAGACATAGACGGATCAGGTGACTCATCTAAGTCTCGCGCTAATTGAATTAAGTCAATTTTCCTACTTCTAATAAGAAATGCCATTTTTTTATCCCTAGAAAAGCTAAACCTAATGCCAAATTACCTTGTGACAAATTTAAATACAAACATTTAAATGAACTAGTACTATATATTCAACAGATAAAAAAAAATAATACACTCAATTTTTTTTAAATACTCAAATTTCAGAAACACAATACGAAAGATGTTTGCAATAAAACTTATACGCGACACAGTTATTTGTTTTTAATCAAATCACAGAACATTTTCTTTAAAAAACCACACAATAAACAATATTATTTACCTAAATTATCATAGAATTATTGCTTGTATATTAAATCTACTCTTATTCTTTTAATTAAAAAAAAAAAAGAATTTTATGCCGGAAAAACCAAAAATATAAATCTTAAATTATAACTATAGGAAATTATCTCAGACTACATTAAATCATCAATCAAACTGAAACTCTTTTCTTTAAAATGAAAACCAGTCATAAATAACCTACAGAATATCTTATTTACAACATTTTAACAGGAAGTCTACTCAAACATATATATATCGAAAGATATTTTTGCTGAATCAACCACAAACACAATTTTTTTTCCACCCATTATTTCAAGCAATTCAAGATAGATTAATACAGTTGATTTTTTTTAAAATTCTGCTAACTAAATTGTTGTGCAAAGTACTTTCTATACACAAATTTTAATTTTTGAGACAACTTCAAAACAGTCAAACATTATTATAAAAGCAAATTAAGTATAAGTTTATAAAAACTCTAATAACATATTTTACAACATTTAAAATGATACCTTATTATTTTTCGGCAAACCAAAAAAAGTACACTATAATCTTATTATTTCACTTACACAATAATCCGACAAAATAGAATATTACAATAAACCAATAAAAACTTTTCTTTTCCAGATATCTGTTTTTATTTCTTAAAACAAATTAAACATGTTTGTATCCCATTACTAATTTAAATATTTAAACGACATATCAACTTAGGGGAACAATAGCCACTTACCTCGACACAAATGCTGTCTCTATACTTGAACACCACTGGGATTTCTTTCGTAGTTTTCAGGTCGCCGCTCCATTCATCAGAAACTGAAGAAATATAAGGCTTCTGTTTCGCTTCTAGTATAACTGGGAAGATGATAGCAACAACAAGACAATTCAGTACTTCATATGTAGAAGATTTTTTTCTCAGTTGGAACTGCTGCAATTACCGGGATACATGTGGTCATCAACTTGAAGCAACATTGAAGGGTTTCTACTCCTTGTCTGCAAATTTTTACTCTAATCGAACATCCACAAGAACCACAATTATATGGAACAAACACCGATCACTTCAAGATATTTCTTTCCTTTAATATCTCACTAAATCTAGGCCAGTTCTGACACCAATATTATCCTTGTGTGGGTTCTTTTACTGATCGGTGTGTTCGAATTGGTAAAAAAATAATAACAGTCAGTTTTTGTCCCACCTATTTATTTTTCTCTTCTACGGGACACATTACAAAAAACGAATAAATTATGAAGATGTTAACAGATTGCAAAATCCATCGTCCAGCAGTCCTTTTTTTCTTCAACCACGTTTTTCTTGTCCCCGGTTTTTTCGCTTCCGCTCCCTTCTTTCTGCCCCGTCCGGCCGGTCTCGTCCCCCGCCTGTCCGGCTCCGCGTCTCGGTCTCTTATAGTTGTTAGGCCTTAATGGAATTTGAGTCCTGGAAAATTGTGATAGATGTAGAAGGTAGTTGTGGTTAAGCTGGGTGATAGATGGAACTGGGTAAGATTAATTGGTTCTTGCTAACGGACGAGGAGCTCGTCTGTTATTGCTGAAAGGGGATTAGTGAGATAGCACTCTATACGCTGTCCTGGCGTCGGAGAGATAATTAAAAAATTAAAAATAAGCATGAAAAGAAGTTGGTTGCCTGTGTGGTTCATTGAGAAATTAAAGTAAATGAGCAGGGAGATACGTGTGAAAATGCGAAAAATTTTGATAGGAGGGGATCATTCGCCAAAAAGGAATGATCCTCTAAACTAATTTAAGGGGGATTGTAGGAGTCCAGTAAAATTCTTCTGGGTCTCTTACTATTGATATTAGGATTGTAGTTTTCTAGGTTTAAGATATTAGTATTATTGATGTTAGGTAAATTGTCGAAAAACTTTATGGCTAGATTTTGTATGTGAACTTTAAATATAGGAATTTTGAGAACTTTATAAATTTCTTTATTTTTGGTGTACCTACAAATTTTGGTAATGGTTCTAATGAGGGAGTTTTGGGCTGAATTTAAAAGGTTGATGTTAGAATCTGCTGCGTATCCCCACACAGGACAACCATAAGTTAAAATGGGCCGCAAAACGGCAGTGTAGAGAAGTACTTTGTTCCTTAGGTTCAAATGAGAATTCCGGCAAATTAAGGGGTAAATTGAGCGTACTGCGTTCCGGAATTTATCACGCGCATGTGTGATGTGTTGTTTCCATGTCAGATTTTTCTCTAGGATTAGTCCTAGGTATTTCGTACTCTGAGACCAGTGTAGTGGTGTGGTATACAGGGTAGGAGGTGTGCAAGGCTTCCTCCTCCTAGTGAAGAGTACTGCTATTGTTTTGTCTATGTTAATTTTAATTTTCCAGGTGTTAAAGTAGTTCTCGAGTAGGTGTAGATGTGCGTTAAGAGCTTTTGTAATAGTGCATGATTTTGTAGCAGTGGCGGTCATCCTATATATGATGGTTATTTGTGAGTATTTTTATTTATTGTTCGTCTTTTTCGGACCCGCTGCCAGATCCCTCATACAGGGTCTCACCTGTTGCCAGGTTCCCCCATGTATGCTCGATCCATTGCCAGGTGTGGGTATCAGATCCTTACATATTCGTTGTAATAATTTTACTTAAATTGTGATTTTGATAAAACCAATAATTAACAAGAAAGATTTATAATAACGCAACTTACCTAAATATTTCGTTGCATTTTAAAATGTTAGAAATAGAGATTTTGTGAAAGACAAGTGATTTCTAAAGTATTTTTTTTTAATTTTAAAAAAGTAATTAATATATAATAACTACATAAAAATATTTGTGGTTTGTTGAATTAAAAGGTGACGTATTTGGAATTGTCTTTACTTTCTCTCTCTTCGTCTGTTGTTGAAGAACAAGGCATTAAATTCATTGCATTTTTTTCAAACTGAATACTAATAATATAATAAATCCTGTAAATATCTTCAGAATATTATAAACACAGAGTAATATATTTTATTATACAACTCATTTCTGTTTTAAAAAATCTGCTTTTCCCACTACAAATAATACTCTGAACGTTTACAATATTTCGTAGTACTAGTGCCAGTAAAAAAAAAAACATTGCATGTTGATAAAACAACTCAAATCTTTGAGGAGACAGTGTAAAAATGGAATACATGCAATATATAACCACACGAACTTTTTTTTCTTTTGAAATTATTTTCTAAATTTCGACTTTGCTTACGGAGATTAACTTTAATGAAATATTGGGTAAAAGAGAGAGAGAGAGAGAGAGAAACGCTTTCAACCGAATACTAAAACTTTCAGAAACAAACTAGAATTTTCAGAAACAAAGATAAACGAAAAAGTTATCAGATCATACACAAAAAAGCATTTATAAATTCTAAGTAAATTTACTTTGAAGATCCCATTAGTAGATTTGATTTACGTAAAAAAAAGTAAAATAGGTGAGTCAGAAAAGTCTAACGCTTCTCAAACACCTGTTATTAAAAATGTTAATATTCGAATCGATTGAAGTTAGAGCAAAATAATTCTTTTTAAATGTTTAAAGTCATTACTGCTGAAAAAGTGAGTGGCCAGCATCTTTTAGAAGACAAAGGAGTAACACAACAATAGATGAAATGTAAAAAGGAGAGACAAAAAAAGCGCAAAAAAAGATACGAAGGATTTTTTTCCATGAACCAAACTTATTGGTTCGAATTACTTTCAGTTCATAAGGTAAATGAAAAGAGAAGAAAAGTCAAAATGGTGTCAAGGTGAGAGTTAGGTTTCCTACAAGTTAAACAATATGAGATCCTATTTCATAAGAGGAAGTTGCACTTAACAGGCAGAAATTTATGAATATTTCTGAGAATGCACCTATGAGTAAAAATTAATCAAGAAATACAGCCTATAGTTTCGGAGAAAAATTTAACTTAAACAATTAAGACATTTTTCAATCTGATTCTGGTTCCAGCTTGTTATATAATATATCTCCACATACAATTTTTGAAAAATCACGCAGATATTTTAAAAAAAATATTTTTGTAATTAACTTTATACATTACCTTGGACGCGGTATTCAAATAATACTTTAAAAATTCAATAATAATATAAAATAATTTTCTCATAAATGTAAAATTACTCAGTACATATAGTGAAATTATATAGATCACGAAAGATAATTTCATATCCATATGTTCACTAGTAATTTATGCTCGCAACTCTATTTTTACATGGTATATATGTTCCTTAAAAAACCACGCCCCAAAAAAAATTGTGTACGAAAATACATGCGACATACTGTAAATTTAGGGATATGTTCCACAACTTTAAAAAATCGTGTAAGATGAAAAAATTATAAATATTTTTCCAAAAAAACGTGGGAAAAAAATAATAAAAAAATTTATTTCACATATTTATAAAACAAAAGCAATTCATTTTTATTGCACAAAAAATAATAAATAAATAAAATTTGTGTACAGTCAAAAATTTATATATAGTCTATTAAGTACGTACAAAATATAAAATTTCAAATTGAAATTAGTAATAAAATTAGTAACTAATAACTAACAAGCGTGCACGTTTATTACAAACTAGATTAAAAATGCAATCTTGAGTAGATTTGTTAGATATGTCTATCACAAAATTGTCGATTTTGATGTAAATAAAGAATTTCTTTCGTTATTAACAGCTAACAGCCTCGGTTAGTTTTTTTTTTTTTTTAGTTTCACAAGTTGCTTTTATATTTCTTGGTATCCTGCTACATAAAACTTAGGATTCTGTTTAAATTTTAATGTGTGTAACAGGATCATGAGTAAGAAAATGTTGTTCCGTACTTGTGGCAAATTTCAAGCCCTCGAGAACTAAATAACCTGTTAATGCCTGAACTTCACCTTAGACTTCTTTATTATCATTTAAACTGTTTTGTAAACTATCAAATCATCATCATCCAAAGGGCACGAATCCCCACAATATTTTAGGGATTCGTGCTAGAACAACAAATTCGTGTACAAAAGTATCGTGTTATTTCAAAACCGTGTAAAAAAGAGTAAGGTGTAATAGCCAGTTAAATTGTAAGAATGCAATATATGCAAAGGTGTACAAGCAAAATATATACAAAAGTGTATGCAAAGGTGTACAAGGGTGAAATTTGGGGTTCATAGACAACAGATTTTTAATTTTTAAAATAGAGAGTATCCCTCGGCGCTTTTGTTTGTTTTTTGGAATATAATCTCCCCCCTCCCGAAAAAAAAAGAGGACTGTGTGTACGTGGGCATGCAAATGCATATACATAAATTAAGACACATTAAAAAAAAATCCTATGTGAATAAAATTTTATTAAAAAATTAATAACATCTATTTAGAATAGATAATTTTTCTAAAAAATCAAAAAACCTTTATTTTTGATAAATGGGAGTACAATATTTTCTAGAGAATATGATAAAACAAAAATAGTATTTCCATCTCATTTGAAGATAATTAAATCACTCCGCAGGTATTCTTAATACTTTCGAGAAAAAAAACTTTTCTCTAGCATAATACGAGGCTATATTAATATGAATGACAAATTATATCTAAATCACATCGAAACAGTGGCGCACACGGGAATTTTTCATGAATGCAGTGGGAAGGCAGGTTCGAAAGTCCGCCCTTCTCTCGTATCATGCTCCAATACGCCACCCAACATATTATTTTGATTTTGTTGATTTTCGGAAACAAAAAAATAGTTAAAAATTTAACTATTGAATAAATAATTAGCATTAATACAATTATTATTAAAAATACTTTCTTACATTTTACGTACTATATACATAGGATTTTAATCAATTGAAAAAAAATCAAGACCTTTGTCCAGGCACCCCTTCCCCCCTTGTGTGCACTACTGCAAAGAAAGGTTTACTTTTCAAAGATAGGTTTAAAAAAGAAAAGAAAAAAAAACTGAGCTGTGAAAACACTTTTTGATTTGCATAAAACTAAAAAGCATTAATTTTACCTCACATTCTATTGAATACATTAGGTCAGCGATTCGATCTCCGCGGATCCGCTTAATGTATCCGCCTGACATAGTGGGCCCTCAAGATTTTGATCACCCCTCTTTGACTCCCAAAGTAAGTAAGTGAGTATTTTAAAGGTTCCTCAACAATCCTAAGACTTACACAGATTTCTTAACACATGTTTTTCCTTATAAGAAACACAGCAAACTTCAAAAAAAAAAAAAAAAAACATAATCAAAATTAAATTAATATTCCAGATTGAATAGTTTTTCATTGGGATTAATTTAGTGATCTAGTCTATGATGGCACTTATTCCAATTTTTAAACGGGGCCTTTTAGAGTCTATAAAAGAGAAAAATCTTAACATTAAATAAGAAACCATCGCGGACCCCTAGAAAGGTGCTGGGGACCCCCGGGGGTCCACGGACAACAATTTAATAACCATTGTATTAGGTAATCAAATTAAATATGGAACGAATAAGCACATAAAAACCTCTCTGTAAATATCGATTTTAATGTAAGCTGTTCTAATTAATGTCCCTTAGAGAGCGAACTACAAAATAGGCGCCAATGCTTACTGCAAGACCCCCCAAATGCTTAATCCATGGCATCACTCTCTCAGTGTATATCATACACACAGAGGGACTTTATAATTTTACCTTTCCAATCTAATAGCATACAGCCATGGCAGTCATTTCAGTCCCATCAATGCTTCCATAGCTGTCAGCCAATCAAAGACGAGAAGGGAAGGAGGGGGGGGGGTCACCGATGTCAACATAGCTGTCATTTACGCCTAAATGCCGTTGCGAATGCCATTACAGACGCCGAAGCGTAAATGCTGGTGTTAAAAGGGTTACTTAGGACCGTTTAGTCGACTCGAAGAGAACTGAAGCGAGGAGTGTGGTGTTGAGAAGTAAGGGGGGGGGGAGTGAGATGATGTTCGATTGAGTCGTAACGGGGAGGGGGGTTGTTGGAGGATGTGTTTTTAAATTCCGTTCGGTGATGTTTGATGCGTCGCTCATAGAGATGCTTAAGTAGTGTTCATGACCTGGCTTGCTGTTTTGAAGAGTAATCAAGTTTTGCATCCAAACTAATCCAGGGAACTACACCACAATTAAAATTCAGCGGCACTTAAAAGCGGAAAGCAGGATATTTCACTGTGAAAAGATATTTGTTGAGGTTTGTGCAATGGGATGCGATAAATGAGATGTAAATGCAATAAAGGTTTTGCTATTTGTTTGGCAATGGGTTGGGGGATCGCTCCATTTAGCAAATTAGGATACTTCAGAGTTAATTGTTTTATCAAATACATAATTTTAAAAAAATGAATTTGTATAAACTTATTTACATAAATGAATAAATAATTTTTACAGCACAACGATTACTACTTATTTAAATACAAATTATATAAGATAAATATGGAAAAATTCACTATTTTAATTCCTTCAAAAAATAAATAAAATGCCTTTTAACTAATAGTGTGAAACGTAAGAAAACAAGAAAGGATTCTTATTTTAAATTATTTCAGCCACATATGATTTAAATTTTTTTAAATTAATTATTTAAAATTTTTAATCAAGTATCATAACTATCATTATTTAAACCTTTCGGGAAGAACATGCATACTGCCATCAAAGAACAAATTTTATGGTTGGTAATAATTTTTCATATGCACTAAAATTTAAAAAAAGTTATATATATATATATATATATATATAATAAAATTTTAATCCACATATTATAATAGCACTTAATATAATAAACATATTAAGTATTATTATTAATATAATAGTACTTTATAATAATTGTATTAAGTGTTATTTTTAATATAATAATAATAATACAAAAAATAATAAGTATTATATTAAAGCATTCCCATTTATAATTCCACATTCCATTATTTTATGATTGTTTTTTTTAATGTCTCACTCTAAAGCCACACTAATCTTTTGGCAACAAATCTCGTAATTCTGAGCTTTTTTCAAGCGACGAGGCGATATAATGAGTAGTGAGTAGGCGATATGTGAGTAGGAATCTCACTCTAAAAAAATCTCTATTCTTGACAAAAAGAATATACACTTTTTTAAATAATTTTTCATTATTGTTTTGTCGTAGAAAACCAGCCTTTAACTAAAGGTACGAATATAAGCATTTTTACTTCGTATTTAATTACATATTAATAAATATAATTAGACAAATTAAAATTATTAATTACTATACCATTGGGATTAAAGAAAAAATATTTAAAATTAAACAGTTTTATTTTTTAATTACTCATAAACATTCGTACTCTAGTACCGGCATTTATTCAGCGGATATATAACCCATTGGAAAATCAACAGTTGCCAACATCAATAATAAAAATAAAGACTACTTTACCATCAAACAATCAGTAAACGATCACGTACCAAACTCAAATGATCCTATCTTCGAAACCGAAACAGATTCCTATAATATAGGAAATATCCGGCAAATATCTGAAGGAAAAAGAAGGAAAAAAAATCCATTGACAGATTTCCTTCGATTCAATCTGCACCAAAGAATAAATAAATACAGGGGGGGGGGGGGAGACACGGTGAGTCAAGTGCAAAAAGGCAACAGAATTTCCAGAAAGCACCATTTCTATCTCCAAACGCATTTTAGAGATTCAACTTTACAGCATCCAACGTCCAGCGGATAGGGAGAAAAAAATAAATAAAACTAAATAATAATAAGGGGGATGGAATGCCACAGTCTCCCCCCACCCCCTCAAACACACCGCACCCAACATATAAAAACCCCAGAAACGAGTAAATAAATAAACTATTCGAGAGATAAAATGTATCCACGCATCCACACATCTCTGGTGACGTATTGTTGGCATGAAACGGCGTATGTATATGTATGAACGCATGTATGCAGCTAACCCCCCTCCCCCCTGCTCTCTGAGACTGACTTGGATCAATAGTGGCACGTTAACTCTGTCAAGTGTCTTGTGCCCCGAGTCAATGATGCAGCAGGGTTGGGGTCAGCGCTGTCACTCCCCGCAAAAACCGATCTACACACATCCAGCCACACATGTTCTCCCTGAGAGATTGGCACACATCCACACACACGTGGTTTGATTTCTTTTTCTTTGCTCTCTCTCTGGTATAGAGATCTATTTTTTTTTATTCCTTCTTTTTGGTAGTTGCTTTTCGCTTTTTGACACTCTTCTCTTTTTGATGCTTTATTCGCGGTGGTTTCTCTCCTCCATCTCTCTCCTCCGCCTCCGATTCTTTCGCTCCTCTATATTTCGCAAGATCTCGCGTACTCGCCGCCCCTTCCAGGGGATGTGTACAAATCGGAGAGATAATAATAAAAATAAAAAGGATTCAAACGAAATTAACGATGTTTTGAATTCGGTGGTTTCATTTGAACAATGTTTCCGAATCAAACAGATAGCATTCAAAGATAAGTGACGAGGACGACACCTGAGCTTGCAACCCCCTTCCTCTCCAAACATGAAGTAAATGAAATATGAGTTTAAAGTTTTTCTTATTTACAGTTTTTCACAGCTAAAAGGATGATAGTATAAGAATACGATAAATAACAGTTTATTAATTTGTCTAAAAGGCTGCTTCGTCAATTTAATCAAATCTTAGAAATAGCTATAGTTTTCCTGACTGTTTTCAACCACATAAATACAACTTCAACATTCATCTTATTATATATTTCGTAATTTCTTGCAGACTTTCCTTACATAATAATTGTAACTATCTCTCTTGATTCCGAAATTAACGTTTATAAGACCAATTAAGTAAATATATATTTATTGAAAATACTTAAAGAATTATATCTCAATTAATTACTGTACATACTAATCAATTTTTTTTTTGTTTTTTTTTTGTTATTTTCAAAGGAAATAATGTACGAATTATATGTGATATCGAATGTAACGTAATAAAATTAATACTAACCCAGATAATTGAAGACCGAAAATTGATTACTAATTTGACTTTTTACACATATTCACAACACATTACTTATTTTTAAGCAGTATTTTATTTCTAAAATACATTTTTTTAAAGAGAGAGAGAGCTGATATTATTTTTATTTTATATGATCGTGTAGATTTTATATCAGTTTTTTGAGAGATTATTCTCTTTATTTGCCCTTTCCCTTAAAGTACCTGAATACGTTCGGAAACGTGATTTGAAATAGCACATAAATGAATTTATATATATATATATATATTTAGGTTTACTTACATTAAAATATACATAAAAAATTGTTTTAAAACCAGAGAAAAATATTTTAATGCAATGCAAAAATGCTGTACTTCCACAACATTCTCCTTTAATGAAAACTGCTTCTATAATAAGTAATATTTTAAATATATATAGCTAAGATTTCTCTTAAAAGAGCCTAAATATATAATTTAGATGTGAGTTCATTCATATTTTATTATATCAGAGTAGAGAAATGTTAACAAAAAACGCCCGTTATTATTTCAATTGATAGTAAATCTAGAAATAATGCAATTAAAAAAAATGCTACTTCTGGCTCAGTAGAGAAGTAAGTCTGTTATAGAAGCAAAATTTTGTTATTAGAAAAGCATTTTCCATAAAAGGAAAATAATTTGAAAATATAAATATTTTTCATTTCTTTTAAATCAAAAATTGCATTTAAATTATCTTTTTTTTATCGAATAATATTTTTAAATAACTTTTATACGCAAATAGTAATTAAATCGTGCTACATATGAAAAAAAAGCATTCTTACTTTTTCAAATTCATAGTTACTAACGTAGTCAGCTAACTTAACGCAATAAACTTTTGGGCGGATATATATATGCTTTTGGGTACACAAAAAAAAAAAAAAAAGGTTTCTCCAGGTAATTCCCCTACTAGTTTAAATACAATTATATACTAAATATATTTCTGTAAGAAATTTTTTCTTCAATGTTTAATTTCTGGTGCCTAACGCTTATAAAATTATTATTTTTTTGTATTATTAATTTTTAAAAGTAGCATAGTTTTTCTTTAACGAATCACAGCACACCCTTGAGCAAATTTTTTAAACACACACACACACATATAGAATGTGTTATGCTGTTGTGGGGAAAGGTCCCTTAAAACACGCTTAACTCTACTGCACTACTCTAAGTCGGTGACAGCTTTGGAAAACAGAATAGTTTTCCATTTTGGTCAATAGATTTTTAATACATGCATATTTGTTTATGGTTTTCGGGGCTTCAGAATTTCACCTTTCTCAGCAACGTAGAATATTTAATATGTCCATCCTTTTTCATATTTATTGTTATTTTTACATATACATAGCACATATTTTCTGGCTTGAATAAAAATATTTATACCATCACAAAATGTTTAACCAAACATTGTATCTATTTCCCTCTAATGCTACTAATTACATCTGTCTGTGGTTCAGACCTATGGAAAGGAGATTCACAATGTGTGAAGGGCCCCCTGGGTGCTTTCCTTTATCTGTTGGTAGGCTAAGCGACGAGGCGGGAGCAAAGGATACAGATGAAGAAAGAGATGGGAGGAGAGAAAAGAACTCTTGTAGACAGTTCCGTGGATCAAGAGAACCTCACCTCACGGCTCGCAAGAGGTAAATATTTCAACCGGAAATGGGCCCTTTTTATTTGGATGCGATTGCAGGGAGAGGACAAATATTGAAATGTACATCTCCGCATTCGCTTACGTTTTCTCTTTCGTATTTTTTTTGCTT
This sequence comes from Trichonephila clavata, assembly GCA_019973975.1. Lineage (NCBI taxonomy): Eukaryota > Metazoa > Arthropoda > Arachnida > Araneae > Nephilidae > Trichonephila > Trichonephila clavata. The sequence continues at coordinate 23,266 of BMAO01012711.1, forward strand.
CGTTTATTGATAAGTGTTTTCCAGGTTTTAAGTGTCTTATTTATTATTATACATCATTCGTTCAAATAGTAGCTATGTATTTTTTTAAAAAACACTTATTATTACGTTTTGTAAGGAACACCAAATTATTATTATTACTTGTAACGATATATCAAAATTCATAACCTTTTTCTACAATTCTTATATTGAACTACGGATATGGAGAAAAAATTCTTGCCCCTTGCTGCTTTAAAATTTTTAACTGCAAAATAAAATTCCAGAGAGTATTAAAAATCATCATTTTGCAACCTTTTTTGCATGCATTAAAAAAATGAATTTTCCTAATATTAAATAAGCTTAAAAAATAAATTTAAAAAGTTCTAATTCTCGAATGCAACACATATTACCCCGGTTTACCTTACAACATAATCTTGAAACTCAAAAATATTCCGCAATTTCACAATTTTTCGCTTTACATACTAAAATTAAAAATTTCTTTCACCCGTAGTTGGGAGACATGAAATGCGGTAACGTATTATGTAAAGAAAACAATAAAACGATTCGAATATATAGATATACTCGTAAATAATATAATAAAATGCAATACTCTCTCTCTTTTTCTCCATACGATTCTGAAATCAGAACAAGATATTACTGTGGCACACACACAGTTGCTCTATCTGTAACCAAAACAGATGAATATTTTTTAATGTTTAACGAAGACAAAATTAACAATATTGAAAGTAAATACGAAAATAACTCAGTGAGTTAAAATTAATAATAAGTCAAGTTCTGACTTTAATAAACTGAACTGAAACAGCCGATTCAAATTCAATGCGATTAAATACGAAAGCACAATTATTTTATTGAAAAATTTTTTTAACCATTATTTTATTATAAATAAAAAATATACATATACATTACACCAGGGTTGGGCAAACAGCTGCGCGTAAATATTTTTTTACGGGACTCCAAGACAGAAAACCAAACATGAAAAAAAATTGTACTCTATATTTTGGTCAACATGTATCTGCGAGCAAAGCTTTTCTTGCATGAAGATCATTAAGAGTTGGCTGACTTGAATTTGCAGGTTATGATGAGAATTTTAACAATCTTTCTCACACCCGATTTCAAAAAAACAAAAACAAAAAAAGAACTGTAGAAATATGTGATAGTGTGCATTTGCCTCATTAAACTGATTCTAAAATGAAATGTGCTTGCAGCTAGCTATAGATCATATGCAATGGATTGAATTCATGACGGTCACATGATAAATATAAACACGTGTTCTACATTGAATTCAAAACGGACATTAAACAATAGCTCGTACTTTTTATTCTATTTGTAAAACTTAGGTAAAATTTCAAATTGCATAATTAGGTAAAGATGCTCAAGAGTTATAAAAAGAAATTTCTGCAAAACGATTTTAAAATTAAAGAAAAAAAGTCTTGTTTTATACATGTACAAATACAGTGACAAATATTAATTTTTTTAAAAAAAGTTTCTGTAAAAAGCGTCATTTGGCAACAACGAAGTGCATGAACTGATTTGCTGAAAATAGATAGTTGCATTTATCTTGACTATGACGTCACATGTGTTTTTGAACTTGATTGGCTAAAAACGCGTGGTTTGAAATTATCATGTGATTATGGTGTCACATGAATTTAGTCCATTAGCACAGTATAAATAAATAGAATAAAACCACCACTGTTTTATATAACTTACATTTATTAATTTTTATACAATAATTTAGACCTTTTCTGAGATGCAAAGTCTTTTAGTTTTTAGTTTTTTACTTCCGGTATCCTTCGCTTCCACATCGTGGACCTCGAGTCAAAACAATACTCCGCCCCTGTATTACACCATTTCATTTTTGAAGTACATTGTTGAAAAGTTATTCTATGAAGATTGATCACGATCAATAATGAAAGAACGTGAAAAAAAATACTTCCAAACAGGATATTTCAAAACAAATCAGTTCCTGAGATCGGAACTTGAAAAACTCCCACGCAAATAGACCGACAGAGCAATTGTTTGGACTCACGTCATACTGACAATTTGAAAAGTTATTTTTTGTTCAGATTGTCATCAGGGTAAAAAATAGCTCAGGGACCTTTGTATAATATAACTATTGTTGCCTTGAAATTTTTGAGGTCTGTTTCCTGTATTTGTCTTTTCTCCCCAATTTCCCTCAATGTGCTTCACTCGTGAAGATATGCTTTTCTTTATGATTTGTTTTGATTTTGAAGACACTCACAGATTTTTTGCCAATAAAAAATTTAACTTCACTTTTTTAACTTTACTCATTATTACAATTTGCTTTCAATATATTCGCTTTTAAATAGCAAACGATTTTCCACTAAGAGTGAGCTTTAAGAAAGTAATTCGTTTTGAGTATTCTTAATTCTAAAATAAAAACCTTGATTGAATTTAAAACTCCATTTTTACTGCCCCCCCCCATCAAAATTAACTCCATTCATTCATTAAAATGAACTTCAGATGACTATCATTAGGTTTTGTAAGCTAGTTCTGCTATAATGTTATTTACTTAACTCAAGAATAAGTAACTATTAGACTCAATTTGTGCTTCTGTGCTGCCATCTATCGACCAAAATATCGATGCGAATACTGGTTCCCGTTCGAATAATCATTTCCCTCGGACTGACCCTATTCCAATGTCAGCTTTTGAGGAAGGTTTTTATCGAAGTACAAGAATTCAAATAACATTTAATTAATTTTTTTACTTGAAATTTATTGGTTAATTTATAAAAGGGAAAAAATATATCCATTATTTCGTAATATCAGTTATGGTATTCGTTTAATTTTTTTTTTCTTTTTGAATTTGCTAAACAAATATCTGAAAAGTAAACATGGAGCTACAAAATCCAAATTTAACATAAAAACAAAGTATTTTTTAAAATACCCCCAAGAACATAAAGAGTAACACTGAATAGATTTTAGGTATGAATTTTGTTGAAATATAAATCTTGCGCGCTTTTACAATTTTTGAAACTTATTTTAATAAATATATCTGTGCTGCATTCTATAACAAAGATAAAATATTTTCAATAGCGTAAATTTTACAGAACTGTTCTTTTATAAAATATATTTAAAAATGCATAATTTCTTCATATAATGAATAAACTAAAATGCTTTTATGGTAAAATGAAGCCATGACGTTCACTGCGGGTGACATCATAGTAAAAACCTGGCATTACATTTCTCAAACTAACCCTATTTTCCTTAAATTGTTACTTATTACTGGATAATCTTGATTTATTGTTTATTAATAATGAAACTTATTTTGATCGTTATTATCAAAACCCTATTTTTTTCAATTACTATTAAAGATTTTAGATTTGAAATGCACGCTTCATCCGTATGGAACAGCCTTTTACCGCGACTGACTTTAATATTTAGCACTGTGTTTTAATCAGTGCTGGAGGAAAAATAAGAGATAAGCAGGGGAAAAAAGTGAGAAACCTTATTCCCTCATTAAATAAAATCTTTATTGAAGAAATATATTAAGCCAAATGAAAACTGAAACTGCCGGATAATTTTATCAGACATTTCATAGTTCTGAAAGAAAATATTTTTCGAGCAAGAGATAAAATTGAACTTTTGTAAAACTGGAAAAAATAATTTAAAAAAAATCCATTTTTTAAATGCGTAAAAATATCTATACAGCCCTCAGATTTAACACATTTTTGTCGTTTATAAAATACTGTGCGAATGATACAAGATCCACACATTGGGGCACACATGTCCCAATGACCCCCTCATAACCCTTGATTTTTTTGCGATTGATGATAATCCAAAATATATATAGTACGCAAAATTTAATTAAGAATTTGGATGTAACCATTTATTTTACGAATTAATGCTAATTATAATTTCAATAATTTACTTTTTACTGTTTTTCATTTCAGAATCGACAAAATCAAAAGAATACATTCGAACCCCCCCCCCCCCCCCTGAAGAAAAATTTTTTGTGTGCGCCACTAGACCCACATCATAAAGCTCCAAAAAGAAGAAAGCCGAACTTTTTTTCCCGAACGAATTAACTTATTCACCTTGATCTGAAACAAAACGCTCAATTCCTACTTCAGATCAGATCATTCCCTACACCCCGATGTGCTTCATCTGCATGTTTATGATCCACAAACCCCTGTCCATCCCCCTACCTTCGTCCCCACTAATCAATGCACGCACACACACCCCTCCCCGGCAGCGAGCGCATTCCCGATCCGCGGGAGGAGTGTCCTTTTTCCGGCAACCAGTCCTGAGCACCGGCGGCCAATAAATCATAGGACCGGCCTCTTAATCGCCCTCGTTCCGTCTGCCCCGCCGAACCGCCTCACAGCTCCTTTCGCCCTCCTCCTTCGCGCAAGGATACAGTGCGCGCCGGATATCCGCGGTGACGCAACGCTCGCGTAACAGGTGGGGATACGGCGAGAGTAAATATGAAGTGTGGCTTCAGTGGTCAGTGGGATGGAGATACTTTGGAGCGGATGTTATGGGGTTGGCCGGACCGTGAATGTTGTTGTTGTCGTAGCGTGAGTAAGGGGAATAAATTATAGAAGGGGGAATTTTTTCGGGAATGTATAGCAAAGGATAATGACGCGTTAAAAGATGGTAATTATAATAAGGTCATCATGAATATAAAACACGCTTAATGGAGTGCTTTGGTGGGTTGGTGAGATGAAAATGATACTTCTCTGTTTGTGTTCTTGAAATATTGTTTATATTATGTCTCGTGTTTTAGTCGAAGAGGAAACACCTTAGTATTTTAAACTGACGCAATGGATTGAAATTTTAATACGTTTACAAATTTGAATATGTTTTTGTCCCTCCCCCCCTCTCCTGCTCTGTTCTATTTCAGAAGTGTTTTTTTTAAATATTTTATAATATTATATTTTATTTTCTTGTTCATGGATATTTGTGTATCAATCTGTCTATCTCGGTGGACCATTTTGTAGCTCTCAGCTCTCTGATGGATGGGTCGATTCTCCAGAACAAATAATTAAATAGCTATGGATTCCCCAATGGTGTTTTGTAGCGTGTTTTGTTACGTTTCTGCTTCCTTTTGAAGTCAGGAAGTACTCGAACACATACGAATCGTATTGGATAAAGTTGTCGTAGTCTCTCACTACCCCTATGATTATTAACTCCCCTTCGCGTATTATCTAAACCTGAATATGTTGGATCCATAATTAATTACAACTAAATTAATAAATCAATCTTATTTATTGACTTTTCTTAATAGAGAAATACACAAATATTATTCAAACTATAAGATCAACAAATTACAGTGGAGTGCGAGAAGAATCTGATTATGAACGACGGAATATTAACTGAAACCACGGAGAATAACGCATACAATCAAACTACGCATTTATATCTAATTTATGAAAATAACTGACCTGATACCCTTTTCTTAAGGCAGGTTTCTCTAATTCTGGATTGCTTTAAGGAGCGGCTTCAATCCTAGCTATTTTTCAGTTCCGTCCCGAACCGAATTAATGAACACTTTTCAATAGTCTTTTCCCGACGAATATATTTCCACTAGATAAACTAATCTCTCAAAATCACCCTCTTAATCAACTTCTTCTCTTCATTTCATTTCTTCCTTTTATATCTTTTTCGAACTCGCTAAACCCGAAACTATCTTGTTTGCATAAGTCACACTTTTGGCTCTCGGAAGATTGGTTGATATAAATAAAATCTTTAAAGATGTGAGAGAAGGTTAGTGAAACGCGTAAGCACCCGTCACAAAGTATAAAACTAAAATTATGGACACAGAAAAAAAAAAAAAAAGAAAAGAAAAAGAAACCTAGTGGCCCGTTTAAGCGCAAACAACTAACTCCAAGAAAGAGAAAATAGTAAGTAAAATTTGTAGCTTTGTATATTTAAAGTATTCCTATATTTTTATTTGATGAAATCCTACCAATATAGGCCCCTAATTCCCCCCCCCCCCACCAGGGCCTTTGGATACCGAGCTACGCCACTGCCCGACCCTACAAATCTCTACACTACAACAGCATGACATACAGCCTTAACCAGTGGCACACACAAGAGGGGTGTCCTGGGGGTCCGGACACCCTCCAAAGCCTTTGAGTTTTTTTTTCTATTGATGATAATCCTATATATATGTAACGTAAAATGTAATTAAGTACTTGTAATTAACAATTTAATTTATTAATTAATGCTACTTATTAATTCAATCATTTATTTTTTACTGTTTTTTGTTAACAAAATCGACAAAATCAGAAGAATCAATTGGTGTTGTCTTGAGGTATGATACGAGTTGGGAGACTTTCAAACATGGACTCCCCCCCCCCTTGAAAAATTTGTGAGTGCGCTACTGGCCCTAACAGATATAACCAGCATCAGCCTGTCTCTATACAGTGGGTCTTTAGTGGCACCAAGAATCGAACACATGACACAACGAAAATAACACCGAGACCAAGAGATTTTTAATTCTTATCATTAAGATCACGCCTCGGTGGCTTCGTCTCAGGTTTTGTAAGAACATAACCTTTCTCATGAAAGTAACATGTGCAACTAACAGTGGCAACCATGACCACTTTACAACCCCGGCAACTGCAAACTCCCGTACTACACATGCATTAGCATGTGTAGTACGTGATTTTGCAGTGGTACAAATGCTTTTTTGATTTCATGCAAAAGTCATACAAATATATGTGAAGTTTGGTCAAATGATAATGACAGAAAAATAACATCGCTTGAAAAAGCGTCTTTTAAGAAAAAATACTGAAAAAGCCAAGTAATTTAAACTTTGGTGGGCAGGAGGTTTCTTAAAACAACAACAACAATATTAATAGATAATATCTAGGACCAGCTCTAAAAAAAGAGAGAAAGTAATGGAAAATAATAAAATGACGTACAGATATCACCCCAAAACACAAAAAAGTTTTCACGCTGAAATAGCTGATGGATTTTAAGAACTTTCATACTGTGCTCCATAGTCTAATCCTTCTTTAAAATGAACACCTTTCAACGGAATTTTAAAGCCTCCCATTCAAATCAAGCAGAAGGCAAGATGTATTCTGTTTCTTCAAATGTTTAGAAAAAGTCTCACAATAAAATGGATTCTGAGGAATAAAAACAAACATGATCCTTAAATACACTGGAAACATGAAAAAAGAACTGAGGCCCGCAGGAACTGTTTTGAAAAACACAGTTTGTACCTTATAATTGAACTCTGCATTAATCAATCACACACAAGAGAAGAAAGGCCTCTGCTAACTGCTTTCGAAATAAACTGATGAACGATGAATGATTACTTGTTTACGTTCAGAAGAGGTTTACCGATCCACTCGTACATCTTCTCTCACTTGTTTTTTATTCCGATCATTATCATACCACGCCCATTTAGCATTTCGAAACGTCAGAAGGAATTTTGAATCGGAGAACAATGCGGAATAACTTCCCCACATGAAATGTGTTACACTTTAACAACACATTAACGTTATGTGTCAGATACACCATCGATATAGACATGTGAAACTATGAACGTAGCCCTCAACAGTTGTTTCAATAAATTGGAACGGTACTTTACCGTTAGCCAGGCGCAAATGTCGCCATTTGTGGACCAAACGCGAACCAAGTTGCCAAACGAAGCGAATGACCAAACAGTTGAAAATATACAACTATAAACAAATATTAATTAATAGTAAGCAAAACAAGTTCAATTATAGACAAATATTAATGAATTGTAAGCGAAACAGTTTTACCCAAAAAGAATGCTTATAATTATCGGTTTTGCCATAATACGGTTATGTCCTTGAGAATTTGCTCAAATCGATTGTTTACTCCTCGTCTCCGCATAAATTCAGAGAGGAATTTTCATCATTTTTAAAACAAAAATTAAGATGGAAGAAAAGAAGGACAACGTGCTTTGTTTTGAATGAATTCCGAGAATAGAGCACATGGCCTCAAACGCACACTCCCTTTTTGGTTGTAAAAGTTAGGAGGAAATCTGCATCATATTTGGCGATTTTTCGCTTGCGCTCGACTAACGGAAAAGTACCATAGGAACACACAGGAATGTGGGATTTGCAAACTTTCTGAATGAATTCAGAGGTTGCAGGAGTCTAGTGCTCATAGCTCAAAGAACCGACAATGCCCCAGTTGAACCGAAAAATTGAATTTTTTCCCGCTAAAAACCTGGAAAATATCGCGAGTTGTTGCGTTTTGAAGAAAATTGAGCCTCAAAATGTATTCGATGTAACTCTAGCAATTTTGCCGCCCCGGACAGAAATGAAAAATGCCGCCCCTCTCCCCTAAGTAAAAAAAACTATTATTAAAAAAGATAAAAAATTGTTCATAAATGGATACCTGTAAATCTTGAATATTCCTCGCAAAGAAAAAGGGTGCTAACAGTATATATATATATATATATATATATATATATATATATTAAAAACTAAAACATAAAAAAATTACCACTGCTTTTTTTCTGACTTTTAATTCTGAAAACTTTCTGATCAATATTTTCAGTTATTTCATGTTCGATAGCCAATGTAGCTAAGCCATTTAATCTCTCTTTAGAATTTGTGAACTGTAAGAAATTTTTTATTAATTTTAATTTTGAGAAACTATTATCTACACTTGCCAAACTTATTAGCAAAGAAAGTAAAATAAATGCAATAGCAAGATTTGGAACAAATTCTAAAGCAGAAGTAAATTTTAAAACTTCACAACTGGGCTTTTTTTCCTTTCTTTCTTTTTTTTTTGTTGTTTTTTTTTGTTTGCCTGCTAAATCTGAAACTGACATTATCTTATCTGCTCAATCAAGCACGTTTACATCCAATGATTCTCCGTCGTGGTTTGAGAACAACGTTGATTCACTGCCTAACAACTTAAATGAAATAAAAATTTACATAGAAAATGTCTGAGTTTTAATAAATATGTTTCCATTCATTCATTAAGCAAACTGATACTGGCAAGACCACACTATCTTTTGAAAAACAAGCCAAGATTTAATACAGAAAATATGTTCTTTTATACATCAATGTAATTCGTTTATATGTACAATTCTATAATCTATTGATGGTTTTTTATTCCAAAGAATTCTTTAATTAAGATAAGGTCAGTGGCACACTTAAGGGGGGTCCCAGGTCCGAAACCTTCCATAGTCCTTGACATTTTTTCTAAGGATTATAATCCTATGTATTTAGTACGTAAAATTCAATTAAGTATTTGTTATTGATAATTAATTCGAATTAATTATTCAATAATTAATTTTTTACTTTTTTTTGCTCCCGAAAATCGACAAATTCAAAAGAACATGTTGGGCGGTGTATTGGAGCACGATACGAGAATGGTGGAATTTCAACCTTTGACCTCCCCTCCCTTCTGGATAAGGTATGTATATATATATAGATAGATATATAAATTATATTCACCATAACAAATTTTTTATGCAATCTCGCAAAAATCATATAATACCTAAAATTATTCTAACATACATATTGTGTCAAGTAAAATTACACAAATAAGTTTTTTTCAAGTTATCTTTATAAAGAATACTTACATTTTATCAATTAATTTGTTGTTTCTTGATAAATAAGTTTTACTCATTAAAAAATAATAAAGTTATTTGAAATTCCTCTTCACTTAAAAATTTCATTTTTCAGACTACAAAAGTCAATATCTAATTAATAGAAATAATAAAAATATATATTTCAATAGTTGATTATTGTTATGAAGAGCATTGTAAAAATAAAATTATTTGTCCTAAATAAAATTAGCTTTAATTATAAATAATTTATCATAGTTTTTTTTATATAATTTCAGCATTAATAAATTTGCTACAATGAGGCCTTTTGGATTACCTGCTTTGAACTTGTTTATAAAATACTCAATATGGTAATAACTTGATTATTTTGTTATCCAAGCAGTCATCTAAACATTCTCGAATGCCCCTTCTTATATAATTATCAAAGGATTCATAAGATCTATCCATTATAATCTTTAGGATTTCGATCAGTACCATAAACAGAAGGGGGAAAATAACTTTTTACCAAAACAGGATTTAACCCCACAAAGCAGTTCCCAGCGTGCTATGTTAAGACATACAGAAGTATCCTTTTTTCGACTTTCTGAATTTTGGTACTTCTTTAATAACAATACTATTCAAAAACAATTGAGTGATTTAAAACTAAAGTATTAGTGTATTACATTAATATTTTATCTTTCCAAAAATAAGAGAATTTGTGTTCGGTTCTATACTTTAACATAAGATGATTGATTGACTGTTGATAAATGTCGGAGTCCAATAAGAGGACTACCGAAGGAGGATAAACTAAATTTGAACCACAAACTCAGAACATCTGAGTCGGTACAGCCCCCCCCCCTCCGAAATTCAACACCACTCCCTCAAGAGGACTTGTGGTGCATTTAATCTACCTCAGCCCCGTTATACGTGAGGTGAGGGGTCTTTCGAGGAACCAGAACTTGAGCCCACCACTTAATATTAGACAAAAACAGAGATAACAATAAAAAAAATGTATCCTCTAATTTTTTAATAGTTTTTTTAATGAACTCTTAGACATTTTAAGTAAAAGAAAATGCAAGGAAAGAGAGAATGTGTAATAAGTATCCATTAAAAAATAATTCACATAAAGTATGAAACAGTTCATACAAATTACTTTGAAATAAAAGACAGGAAAAAAAAGTCAATTGCAACCTTCATGAGAAAGGTAGATGAAAGACAAAAAGATGTCTACAAAGTGGACAGTATGATAGCGCACATAAAAAAACCATACAAATTATAATGTGATATTAAAAAATTAATTTAAGCTTTTGTATTCGAAATCCAGTAATGACCTTGAGTTGCTTTTCTACGCCTTCCATTTCCCAATGTATATCAAACTTTGAATTTTTCGGATATAGGCTTCGAACTCGAATGCAACATGACAGCGTTTCTCTCTACAAATCTCACTTTCAATCACTCAACGTCTTCTCTTTAATTTGAAACTTTTTAAAAATTTAAATCTAATTGTTTTGTGGCCTTGCTTATCCATCAAAAGCTGCTTCTATTACCTCTCTGTAAATGCCCTCAATGTCATTTCAGTGTCCAGATCTGTCAAACCATTGTTAAGGGGGGGAAAAGTGGGTCAAAAATACCTGCTTTTTTTCTCCACAAGTTGTGCTTTGATTGTCTTGGACTGACAAAAACTTCAGTAACTGTCACTGAAAACTCACGAAACTGTCATTCAACTGCAGATACCACGTAAAAATTACCACTTTTAGATATTATAAATCGTTGGTTAAATGGTTTCTCACCTCAGCAAGCCTTTGTCAGAGAAAAATTTATAAGCCTCGATTTTAAGGGAATCTGATTATCTGCATTTATGACTTTCCACAAGGACTTTTTTTAAAATTTCTTTCTTTTTCACCAGTTCTACAAACGTATCTCTCACTTCTACGTTTGTACTTGAATAAATATTTACATTTCTCAGGATTCATTTCTGAAAACAAAATGACATGGGGGGGATTTCAAACATTGTTCAGTATCATATAATATTTTGAAGGATTTAGTGAGATCTGTGTTTCCTTTAATGTTAAATTGGAAAACAAAAACTACTCACGAATTTTATTCGTGCAGTTTATAAATTATCTTTCTGTATCCTTCTACTAGGTAAATGAAGAATGGTCGCCCTTTTCGTACTTTAGCCACAGATGGAAATTGAATTGGGAAAGCTACAATCTGTAAAACTGAATTCTTCTGTGTACAAGATTTTTCCACTCGGCATTTTCTCCCTTTTATTTTTCATAATTCTTTGTTAAAAACAATCCCTGCCCACAGTGCAAATAAATTATAATTTAATCAAGGTGCTTGACAGATATATCCACTGACTCATATAAACCAATACATTCAATGTTCCCTTTATTTTTCAAAGTGAAAGTACAGTCTCTTTTACGAACCTCTATTTTGCAAATATTTTCCTGGGCTATTGTAACGGGTCTATTCGCGTTTTTCCTAACAGTCGTCTTGCGGAAATACTTTCTTTAACTATTATTTAATTGAAAACTTCCTCCCGAAGAAGAAGACGCGATATATGAAAATTATGTCGTGTATTTAAGTATTAGCTTTCGGGTTCGAGAGAGAGAGGTAAGAAGCTAAAGGATAGCAGTCAAGATTAACGTAAGATAACGTTAAGCTAGTCGAGAGCACTTCGTAGATTATTTGATTAAGATGGACGATTGGGTCAATTAGTTGATAAATTGGATTCGGTCGCTTTGGATTCGATTACTTTAGAAATTATCTTCAAATATAAGAAGGTGTATTGCTTGGACGTGCTAAGTGTAAGTGATCCGATTTATTATTATGTCTCCAATCATCTTGCCTACTTCGCTATTGCTCCCTTATTTATCAATTGGTGTATTTCTTAACTTGGGTTGTTAAGAGGTTGTTGAGAATTGTAAATAAATTGCATTGTTTTGACTGTGGCTAGTTCCCCTTCTAGCTCTCTTACACTGAGGGTTGGAGAAACCCAATCATCATTACACTCAGGGCCGCCGCGTGGGTATTAGGCGCCCTTGTTCAAGTTGAAATTCGGCGCCCCTTTATGGGGTTCTGTTGCATTCTTATAAAGTGCTACAAATAAAATGTGAAATACTCATTTATAGTATTCGAAATTTAACTTTCGAACTGAAAAGCTTTTAAAATTATAATATTAAAACACGTTTGTCTTATTGCTTTTTTAAAATTATTATTTCATAATTTTAAAAACAAAGCAAAAATGATATAAAATTTTTAAAGTATAAAATATAAAAATTAGAAAATATATTCAAATATATATATATTGATTCTCCTAGCTTTAGAAGCTACAAATCAATTCCTTTATATTTAATTTATCCAAAATTTCGCTCTCTATGGATATAATTGACAAGTCCGATAATCTCTCCTGCGCCATAGTAGATCGCATGTAGTTTTTTTTATAATTTTAAGTTTTGAAAAACTTGTTCTCCAGTAGTAACCGAAACTGGCAGGGTTAAAGAAATCCGTAAAGCTATTGCAATATTTGGAAATGTATCGATAAGATTGTTTTCATAAATATATGTTAAAACATCAATCGGTGACATATCCTCTTTGGTAAAACATCGCAAAGATTTTATTTCTTCGGAAAAATTTAATCCATCAATGTCCTTCTCATTAACGTTTTTAGTATCCGAAAATTTTTGATCTAATTCTTTGCAATGTTTTAAAACTTCGTTGTCTCTCCAATTTTTTAAATTTAATCCATCAATGTCCTTTTCATTAACATTTTTAGTATCCGTTAATTTTTTTGAGAACATGTTTCTAAAAAAATATTTATTGCCCTAAATAAAAAAAAAAAAAAATCAATTTTCATTTCATTTACAAAATGCATCATATGATATTCTCTCAATATATTATTTGAAAGTCGAAAGCCCATTTATGTCATTTGCTACTAAATAAAGATTCAGGTAAAGATGCTAATTTAACTGAAAATTTAGAAACAATATTTTTTTTCAGAAAATTTATTTTTCAGAATTTAGTGTGAAATTTTTTCTTCTTTCTGCTGATTCAAAATATTTAAGTAAATTAAACCAATATTAATACAAATTACTAAAAAGCATTTGTTATAAGCAATAGAAATATTGAAAACACATCTCAGGTACATAATAATTATAAACATTCAAAGAAAAAGCTATAATTATTAGTATTTTTTTTTTGATTATTTGGAAATTGAAATTGTATATGAGAAATAGATAAATCAAATTCTGCCGAATTAAGGGTAAGATTTATCTGGGTTTTATAGAGATAAATAAAAAGTTGCTTTTTGCATTATTTTGTTAATTTAAAAGATAAAAGTTTTTCTTAATTCGTTTCTTTTTATGAAAAAAAAAATAGACTGGACGTTACTAACCGAGGAGGTTTAAGGTAAGACCTAACTAAATTTATGCTAAGTATTAAAAATTTGTAACTAAAGCGACATAAAAGCCTTGTTTTTACTCTCTTATTATATGTAACAGGTACTAAATTTTAACTTTTATCTAATAAATGTTTAAAATTAACATGTATTTTTTAGTTTTTCACACAACACTTCACTACAGATAGAAAAGTAAATGTGTTTTTAAAATAGCAGCGAGCTACCACAGAATACCAACTATCCAAAACACATTTAAAGTTCATGAATTTGCAAAAATTCAATATTAAGTATGCTAGGGCCCAGATCGAAAAATATGACAAGTTTGAGATCCTCTGTTCTAAGCTATGGTGCTGATGCGTACTGTTTTTTATTTCATAACTCAATACAAATACTCATATAATTTAAACTGTACAAAATATATATTGTGTTACAGGTACTCAGCTACTCTCTAATATAAACTTGCAAATTTTCTGCCTGTAAATTAATGTTTTCATAGAAATTTTTAATAATTACAAAACAATCTAATTTTACTGTGAATATTTAAAAAATTTTTTTTTTCTGATTGCAATTCATTAAAATTCCCTTTAGTTTGATTATTAGAGGAATATCTAAAATTTTAATTTTACAATTTCTTTGTCATTTGGTTGAATTGTTTGGCAATGTTTGTAGGTTTATGCATAAAAAATTTACAAATTTAATGAAAATTTATGCAATAATACTCATGTAAGAATATTTTTTGATCTTTGTATGTTTGAAAAGTTACATCGTATACATACCTTACAAAAGATAGTATCATTTTTTAAGAACTGTTATTCAACTCTTTTTTAAAAAAAATAATTCTGTACACAGATATAATGCTTGACATGAATTTTTTTTCGTAAAAGTTAATGTACATTACGTACTGTTCCATAACGTACATAAAGTACATTAACAATTTTTTATAGTTTTTATTTTGTTTTATATTGGCTTATATTTAAGATATTAAGATTGTACAATGTTCGAAGAACTGTTGCATATCCGTTGATTTTTTTTCTACAGCTACGAGAAAGTAAAATATCGTGTACATAAAATAAAAAATCTCAAAAATGAAAAAAAAAAACTTTTTTTAAAATTTCTTTTTGTGATCTGAAGTAAATTTCAAATGCTTTACGATATGAGTCGGTTATTCCAGAGTAATATATTTCTCAAAAAGTAAGAATAATTTTAACACAAATGTGCGTATTTCAATAACCAAATGTTCAGTGAATAATCTGGTTACGATAAATTTGAATTTTTAAATCTTTGTATGATGCAAGACATACACAGTGTTATATTCAGAATATAATGAATTGCGCACACACAAATATAAATCACATCACAAACGTTGTACAGCAAATGAAATTTTCAACAAAGAATAATTCTGCAAAATTAGGCAAAAAATTTCATATTAACCAGCCTTTCTATCATTTACACATGTTGTAAACATTAATTTACAATCAACTTTTGTTTCCTTATTTATTATGAAAGCAAATCTTTCTGTTTCTGAAAGCTAGTTTTTCTGTAATATCATTTGAATCAAGAATATTTTACTGCATTTATTTTTATTACTTTTTTATAAAGAAAAATTCAGAGAATTTATAAAGTAAAGTGAATTCTAGACCAGAAATCGCTATATTTTCAAGAAAGAAACAGTTGTTAGTGAAACAAGATATCGAAAGTATCAGACACCTACTTGACATGCATTTCCGGGGAAAAGGTCCCCCATCCCAGCAACAGTTGCGTTCAAGACTGTCATGCTTCAAAAAATTAGTAGCTTTAATATAATTTTAATATTTGTGTAGGAATAAACACATTTTCCATTCCTTAAAATATGAAGAAATATTTGCAGACATTTATTTATTTATTTTTATTTCTATAGCTCAATGAAGTGAGATCAGTGTCAAGATATCAATGCTAGAATTTAAACTTCTGAAGTTTCGTGAAAAAACCTTCAATACCAGTGCTACCTTAAGTACTACTTTTTGGAATTTCATGTTAACACTAATAATTAAACTTTATAAAACTGTTCTTTCATAGAAAAGTGTGTTTTTGGAAGATGTATTCAAGCAAAGAAAACAAGTATTGATGCATATTAATCAACATAAAAGTACTATAAAAGTCCATTGAAATATATATATAAATATAGACGAACATCTTAAAATTAGCTGATGTAACACGGAAAATTTATAAAGTAAAAAATATTTTAAATTAGATTTCATTAAGCTGGACATTATTTTCGCTGCCTCCTTTGTAAAGGAAAGCAAATAATAAATGTATGTTTTGATTTTATTTTAATATGATAAAAATGTTTGTAAATTTTTTAAGTCTCAAAGGAAAATACAAAATAAATCAAAAGTAAATTCATAATTACCGTTTGCAAGTTTAAAAGGAATGAAGTAAAAGTGAAGAAATTACTGATTTAAAAATGCGTCAACTCTCTCTCTTTGAAAAAAAGTGATTTCCTGAAGGCAGTGGCGTAGCCAGGTATTTAAAAGCCCTGGTGCAAAAAAACAAAAAAATTTTTTTTAAAAATGAGGGCTCTATTTTGGTTGAATTCTATCAAGTATAAAAATATGGTAATATTTTAAATATATACAAAGCTGCAGTTTTTACTTACTGTCTTCTCTTTCTTGGCGTTGTTTCCGCTTAAACGCACCCCACTTGGGTTCTTTCGTTTTTTTTTAAATCAAAATTTTAGTTTTATAGTTTATCTATAGGTTTGTGTGTGTGTATATATGTTCTCGAGTATTTACTGACGTTAAAAGGAAGTAGAAACGATGTGCTACGTTATAAAATGTCGTTGAAGAATCCCTAGCTATTAATTTATTTGGGAGGATCGAACTCGCATCCAACAGCTACAAAATGGTCCACCGAGATAGACAGGAAATGATACAAAAATATACATGAAGAAGAAAATTTAATAGAATATTATTATAATTATTTTAAAAAAGCATATCTGAAAAAGAGCAGAGGAGGGGGACAAAATTACATCATACAAGAAGATTGCGAAATATTGAAACAGGAAACTAGCTTATTATGAATCATATTGTTATTAAAAATAGAATGTTACTAGAAAAGAATAGCTTCTTGGAAAGGTTTTTTAAGAAATAATAATAAGTATGGTAAGATTTTTCTTGGAACTTGAAGTTTATTTTCAAATAACAGTCTATAAAAAAATGAATATATTGAAAATAACAAGAACTTTTCAATAAGTAAAGTTCGCAACACTGAACAAACAACGAAAAGAATTTAGGTGAAATCCCTACAAATTCGAAATTACTTTCAACTGAATTTGCTACGATTACAGTTATGTTGCAACTTTTTATATTTATATCTTAAATTTGGAAGAAATCGCAAATTCGGTTGCCCTTGGGTTTAGATATCCTGCTTAGAATCTAAAGGAATTCATGATACCAAAAAGTGTGTTGTAGATCACGATAAAGCAGAGCTTCTCAAACTTTCAATATTTTCAACCTAATTTTCAGTCATAAATTTCATCGCGCCCCACTTCTTACAATAACAATGTATTGAATGCAATTATAATGTACCTTAATGGTAAAACTACGATGCAATACGACTTTAATTATAAACGCACTAATTAGATAAATATTAAGTTTTGTGAATAAATTTTGTATATGACAAGCCCAAGAGAGTCACTAGTATATACTGAACTTGTTTTTAATTGAATATTGATAAATTTACTATCAAATACTTTGTGCATAACTGATACATTTATAAATAGTGCGTATTATATCAGTTTGAATGTGTATTTTATTTTTTATCATATAAGAATGTATTTTACTTTGTAATTATTTTAAATTGTAAATTATTTTATCAAATCGATAATTATTTCAAATCTTTTGTTTTCGATTTTTCACGATACGTTCGCGTCCCCAAGTAGGGTTATCACGCCCTCCTGGAGGGCGCGCCCCACATTTGAGAAACGCTGCGATAAAGATTTTATTTCGAGTTTTGAGAACAATTTCATAACAGTATACATGAAACAAAATATGACTTGAAAAAGAAAAACCAAACGATTTACATAAATTTAAAAATGTATGTATATATTCATTGCAAACAAAATAACGACGTTGAGCCACGACATCTTCTCAACATATAATGAAAAAAAAATTATGCCGATACAAGCCATTGCCAATTTCTGTTGTTACATGTTACAAATTCTTAGATTTTGAACATCGTATAATAGCGCAAACTCCGAACGGAACTTGTTTTTATTGTAGGTATCGGAAATCAAATTTTGTTTTAAACAAACAAAAACAATCGACAGAAACGAAAACAAAATTAAATTAAATTATATATAAAATTTTAAAAAATAAAACCTTATTTTATTGCTAACAAAATATAAAACATGCAAAATTGCAAGTTTTTCATCAACAACTTTTATGTAAGTAACATTAAATTAAAAAACTATAAGTACTATAAATTTTGGCGCCCCCTGCCCCAGGCGCCCTTGTGCGGTGAACAATTTTGCCACCCCCACGCGGCGGCCCTGATTACACTATCCTGGAAAGTATACTGAAAGATGAATCCCTATTAAACGAATTTTTCACAAAACGAACTTGTTTTCAGAATTTAGTGACTTCGTTAAATAAAGGGCCGACTGTATAAATAAATTTAATTAGATTCACGAAAAATTTCTAGAAAAAAATAAAGAGTAAATATGAGATAAGATTTAATTTTGAACAAGAAATTTTCCCTTTATATTTCATGTTGAATAATTACAGGGAATAAAATTTAAGCAATACATTCCATCATATAGAAACAGTTTCCTAAAAAATTCACGATTTGTAGTAATGATTCCCCTATTCAAATAATGAATTTCAAACCACGCCGGGCAATTATGTATCTGAAATAATTCCCTGACTTGATATAAAATATTTTGGTGTAAAATTGATCTTTTTTTCTCAGATTGTTGCAATCACATAGAAAGGATGAGGAAGCTTTTGTATTTTAAACATCCATATGATCTGGTCTGACTTCATCTGACCAGATGGGAGATAAGAGTAATAACAATAACAAGCATCCCTATTTATTTTAGCAACACAAGAACGTTCTTTGTTCGCTTAAGAAATCCCAACCATTTATAGTTTAGGTCAACCGGAAGCTTGCAGAATCATATGATTTCTGGTATCGGGTTTTTTGATTGGTCCGAATACGTGGGGGGATGCAATATTGCATCATCCTGGTTTAGAAACGTTAACCTTTCAGTTTTTTGAGAGACAAAGTTGTGGTTAGTTCCCGTTTTGGCTAGTAAAATAATAATTTAATTCTACGTTAAGTGTAGGAGGGAACAAGACCATAATGAATTAAAATACCTTGAGAGAAAATTTTAGTGAACACACACACACACATACACACACACACACATATATATATATATATATATATATATATTTCTTTATATTAGTCTATTATATATATATATATATATATATAATAGACTGGCGCGTTTTAAAGCACCAAAAGGCTCAAGTATAGTGGCATGCACAAGCACCTCCTCCCATAAACTTATAATTCTGACCATAAAAATTACAAATTAGCGCGTACGTCTACATTTTTTAAAAAATATAACCACCTCCCATAAAAAAAAAGTCTCCATATGCCACTGCTCAAGTATTGTTAAAATTTTGTTCATTTTTTTAAAATCATAAATTTCGCACGATCTAACTTTTGGAACTTTCACGTAAAATTGTGAAGCAAAAACTAAAACAAGTCTTTTTATCCTTTCTCTATTTTAATTTGTTCAACACTCCCTTAAACATCCCAACGCAGCACCCCCTTCCGCGAAAAACCGCTACTACGAATCGCTACTTAAATAATGCTCAGAAATTCCCCAATCCCTTCGTCAACCCTCTGAGAAACGGATCTTCCTTCTCACTTGTAAATCAACCCGCAAGCTAATAAACCATGCGATCTGGTTTTACGGAAACAATAACACCGCTTGCGCGCGCACAGGAAACCTTTCACGACCATTCCTGAAATTGTTTTTTATTAATATTAATTTTTATTCTCTCTTTTGTGCTTTTCCTGGTAATTTAATTGTATTATCTTCTCTCTTCTCATCTCGTGCGTTCTAGGAAAGGAAGATAATGACAGATTATGAAGTGCTGTGCAGTAGCAGTGACACGTTATACATCACATATCACAATCTATTCTAACGATGACGAAGTTGGCGTTTATTTTTTTTCGCCCCCCCCCCCCCCCTATTCTCCGTTTCTTGGAAATCCAGGCCAGGTGTCATGCAAAAAATCGTCGCTGGGTAGTATTTTTGGCCATGGTGATCGAGTTTCTAGAGTGGCGCAAGAAATGGTGCAATTGTGTCTTCAAGCGTTGAATTTAAGTGGCGACTCCAGTTGTCACGGAAATTATATTTGAGGATCTGTTAAATACACAAAAAAAAAGCTAACGTTCTCAGAAATTACTCTTTGCTTAAAGTATATATGTTCAGATACTTGGAAAATAATACTTCTATTGTCCTATTTGTAAGCGATATGACACTTTAATAATAAATGCAACAAGCGATATTGAATTCCCAAGAGCAAATGCAGCATCCGTGATTATGAAAATCTGTCTAAAATAAAAATTGACGAAAAATAAGACAGTCTATCAATCCAGAAGTTAAAATAACATCTTTATCAGTGATTCCCAACGTGGTCTACATAGAACTCCAGGAGTTTATGACGACCTGTACGATAGAGAAGAAATAATTTGGGGATCCGTGAGGTGTAAAGGGTGTGTGTCTCTCTAATAGTGGCTCTCATTAAACCAGATCGTCACTTTAATCTTTAAAAAAAATTTGATCTAGTGGAAAGCAAACTGATTTCGTTACTAAATTTAGTGAGGTTGATTTGTGGTTACGACAGCATAAATTTTATTAAGATACAAGGACCCTTTCAGCATTTATTTCCAGAATTAAATTAAACAAGTATAATATTGGACGTCGAGAATTTTCTCAATTTGTCATAGACAATCTGTCAGAACATTTTAACCTATGTTCAATATTTAAATGCCTTTTATTCAATTTTGAAACTAGGTTTGAGGTTGCTTTTTTTATAGTGATAACCACTGTAGATAACGAATTCATATGATCAAATTGAAAAAAATGTCATATTACAATAGGAACTGATCAGAATAGACCTTAAAGATCATAAAATAAAGTTTAAAAATGGATGTAAGCAATTTTGACCTTAAAAATACATTCCTGTTATTTATTGCGAATTATAGAATATCGTGAGAAAGTATTTAACTACTTTTCCTAGTGAGAGGCAGTTTCAGTAAGTTTGCAATCTCAAAAAAAAAAATAATAATAATAATAGATAAATAAATAAGGGGGAGGGGAACTGGATACTAACAAAAGAAATTTAGGGTTAAACTTGACTAGTCTACGCGCACTGATACTGGTTTGTACATTTTGTTTATCTCTATATTTGTTTACACCACAAATTAAATGGCACGAAACCGTAGTAACAAGAATTTTATTAGAGCGTTTTCCTCTACGCTCTTTCTCTCCCAAGGTTTACACATACACTGCCTCTATACACACTAGCGCCCTCTCGCGACAAATATTCACTTGTTATTGTGGGCGTCACAAGAATTATTTGTTCAACACTGAACAACTAGATTGATGTTAAGTATTGAAAATTTGTTACTGAGGCACAAGATTTATCCCTCTCAGTAAAATCATTTGTTTGTTGTTCAATTATTTTATGTAACAGTTTTATGTATTAAAATCATTTATTTTTATTTTATTTACATTTCGAAATTTAATTCTTTTAAAGTAAATAGTATTACTAGCTGTGAAAAAGAGATTTAGTTGATAAATCTGCAAAAATCAATATTAGGTAAGCAGGGGTCTACCCGAAAACGAAAAACATGGCAAGGGATCTATGATACAGAAAAGTTGGGGAACCTCTGATCTAAATTATCAATTGACAGAAATTTAGATTAAAATTTAATACTTGGCACTGTTCTTTTTGTTTAGATTACGTTGGTTAGGGAGTGGTCCCTATGTGTTGCTCACTCAGAAAACCAGAGAAAACACCAAGTTTATTTTCACTCACAGTTTGCTCGAGGTGTATGTCCAATCTCTGCCATAGGCACCGTAGATATACTCTCTCCCTCGTGTCTAGTCACCCACCCCCACACACTGAAACCCAAACTCCAGTTTCGTTTCATCTCCATACTTAATCACCACCAGGCGGCACACAATGTGCATGCTCGAATACAACTCGATAATATAAGCGTATATAAAATCAAAATTTCCTCATCAAGCCACAGCATCTGAGCAGTCGTGGTAGTAAGTGTCATTAACGGTGATATTCAAATCGGAAACGAATCCTGATTCCAACCAGGGATGTAGCTACCACCGCATCAATGTTATGGGCATCCAAGCAAAAGGGGCCGCAACAAGTGATAGCAAAAAATCGTAAATTATTAGAAACTCAAAAGAGGGCCCCAAGAAATCTTTGATACAGGGCCCACTCAGGACTAGCTACAACAGTGATTCCAACGAAGAATGTGAGGGTGCTCAGCATATTGATCCTTTATATATCCTCACGTACTGCAGAAATCAATGAGTGAGATAGTTTAAATGTTACACTCAGGGACGTCTTAAGGCATGGGCCAACTGGACCCGAGCCTAGGGCCTCAATCTCGGGGGGGGGGGGCTTCGTTTCGTTCTCGACTCTGTCTTAATAAGACCATGATCCGGATAATTTTAATGGTCAAATATTATTCCCATCATATTCTCCGATAAACAGGGAATTTCAAACTGCATGTCAACTGGCAAAAGTGGCAAGACTGTGTTATTATGTGATGACCGTTGTCCATGTCTAGGTGTAGGCCTAACACCATAAACAATCATTTAACTCCTTGCTTCTCAAACTTTCAATGTTTGCGACCCAATTTCCAATCATGATTTTTATCGCCTCCCCCCCCCCCAAATAATACATAGAATACAACAATAATGTATTTTGACCCTAAATACGATCTTAATGATGAATCGTACAAATAAGTATTTTATTTTGTATATGTTACTTTTAAATAACAGATATTTTTACTTTTAATTTTTTAAATATTTTTTATTATTCATGTATTATTTATATTTAATTACTAAGTAATATATTTTAAATAATTGGATAAGTATTATATTATTTTTTTCATTTCTAATTTTTATATTGAAAATATAGAATTTATTGCAAAATTACTTTTAAATAAATATTATAGAAATATAGAAAAAGAACTTAGAGTGCAATTTCTATTAAATCTTAAATCTTCCTTTGAAAAACTTTGTTCTGCAAGACAAGCCCATGGGAGTCACTAATAATTGTTACATTTGTTCTTAGTTTAGTATTCATAAATTAATTATCATATACATTGTGCAGTTCTTATACGTTTATAAGCACATTATATCACTATAAAAATGTGTTTCATTTTTTATTATGTCAGAATGTATTTCATTTTTTGCTTCCTTTCTGTAAATTGATAATTTTTTTTAAAAATAATCTTTTACTTTCGACATTTGATATACCCGTGCCTCTCAAGCAAGGTCATCACGTCCCCCAGTTTGAGAACCGCTGATTTAAGTTATTTAGTTGAGATGCAGCCATCGGTTGGGCCGTGCACATTAATTTGTTTCAAATTACCGTCTGAACGAGTATTTGACAATGAATGCTTTCTTCCTTCTTTTTTAAAGATCTCAGGTAGGGCTTACTTTCGCATAGGGCCAAGGCCTCAAAAATTTGTAAGATTTCTCTGAGCCCAGGGCCTAAAGAGTATTAAGCCATCCCTGGTTAAACTCATGACTTGAATGTAGTTGAGAATTGCAAGATCCATCACCAGTATTCTGTGTGCAGTTACAGATCGATCTCTCAAATTCACTCCCCCTCCCCTATTCTCGTAAGTAACACACATCTAAGCTATTCATTACAATATCAATGAGTACATTTCATTCAAAATTAAAAAAAAATTTTTTTTTACATATAATAACGATGCAAGTGTTAAAAACCATCTTCAGAAGAAATGTTTTTAAAGACAATCAATTTTTAATGGTTTAGTCCCCATTCGATTGTAGTCAATGTTAAAATATTGACTAAGTTAAATGCATCGATACTAAAATTATTATTATTATTAAAATTATAATAACGATAATTAAAATAATTACACTTGTTACCAGCTGTAAAACTGATTTACAAAGAGGTTAAGACATGAATGTTGCTGTTGTCGTGTCCTTCCCGAAGGGAAGGAATGAAAGTTGCCAGAGCCTGTGAAACACACAGGTTGGACTTCTTACGATAGATGGCGACACCACCTATCTCCACCTCCATAATTTAGGCATGGAACTGGAGGGGAGGGAAATATTCTCCAGCCCCATGCACTCGTGGTTTCTACTGCGAACACCTACAAGACTTTCTGGCCCACTGATTTAACGAGCACGTACTCCGTGTGTACTCGGAGGGTTTCGGTGGCATCGGGCATCAAACCCAAGCCCTCCGGTCTGGAGTCCGATGGTCTAACCACTAGGTTACCCACGGCCTCAAGACATGAATGTAAAATTGTTAAACAATTAATATTTTACCTTTTTTGAAATAATTCGAAATAATTAAAAAGTATAAATGGAACAACAGAATTATAAAATAAAAATTAAACTTTATAATAGGAATTTCAGACGATTTAAAAAATAATTTCAGTCGAATTTCAATAGAGGTAACCGGAGAATGATTTTTAAATAAAATTTTGAATTGACAGAAAGTTTTTTTAATAATGACAGTTATGATTTTCAAATGCAACAAAGGTTAGCAAGAAATTCAATAGATTTTCGAATGAGAACTGTTTTACATTTTGCAATGAGAGGTTCTTATTTGCAATAATCTGGGGAAAAAATATGAATTCAAAATTCTCGTTTCTTTTATAGTTTATTGCCAAGTATTACACATGCCATATTTTGGAAATTGATTCTCTTATAAATTAAAAGTTTATCATTATAAAACTATAAAAACAAAGAAAAAAATGAAATTTGACAATTTCCTCTCACATAATACAATAAAGATTTCACATAATGTTATATGAATCAAGGCTTTCCACTAACAGGGGGACATTTTGATTTCATGCATGCTTTATAATGTTTTAATCACCTTTTCATAAATCTAGACGTGTTAAATTTGTTCAGGAACCAGTTTAGACTGGTGGGGAAGTTTGATGAGAAGGGTGTTATATCCTCATCATTTGATCGAGACTCAAAGCTATGAAATCCGCCTCCAAAAGCTTTCGAGCAACTACTGAGACTACATGAGGGAAAATAACCAACAACTGAAATTTAGACTGAGCGAATTTTTTAAATGCAATAAAAAGAATACATATAAAGATAGAGTAAAAAAAAAAAGGTCTCCCCCCATCTCTATATTTTTTACTCCAATATTGGAAAATATTTAAAAAATTTTTTTAAATATATGTATTGATCACATTTTGCGATATCCAATAAAATGTAAAAAATAAAGGGAAAAAAAGAGAAAATACCCCCTTCTCGAAAAAAGTAAGCAGACTGGTTTAATGTTTGATTTCTATAAACATTTTATTATATTGGAGAAAGTAATAATAGTAATACCATATAGAGAATAGCTAATATATATTTCTTCATTCACGCGAACTCAAAAATTCTGGCAGACATTTAGCTTCAACGACTGACATCATTCAGTAAATCTCCGTTGGTCTTTCATCCAACTGATTGACAGCTACTAAAAGAATACAAAAAGGTACAGACTCTTTTTTTCCGGTCGATACTTTTTTTAGCACTTAATGCCGTTTCAATTCCCAATACGCTTGCTTTTTCGTCTCTTTCACTCCCGCACTCTATGAAACCTTAATTTTTCTCCAGGTCTAATATTTATCTTTCCAGTTTTTCTCTTACAGCCACGATATTTGCAGACAGACGTTTTCCGTGATTGATAACCTTCCTCAATAACCATATTTTCCACTTCGCTTTGGGATTGGATAGCAAAGCTTTTTCCTCCCTCTTCAGAATTTTGTAACATTGTGTCAAGTATTGTTGAATTGTTTTATGTTTTGTGGCGTGAATATTTAACATTGATGTATTATCCAATCCAGATTCTATCAATGTTATATTTCTTCTCCTTTTCTTTATTTTTTCTGAGAAAAAACGTCTTGTAACATTTGTTTTCCCAAGTAATACATTTCAATGATGTCAGCCCCAGTCCGTCCCGGTTACTGATATTGTATGGATTTTGTTTTGTTTTGTTTTTGTTTCTGTTCATAAGTTAATTCGTTTTATTATGACTTTCCTGTTAACTATCTATCGAAAAACAGTACATGAAATGAAAAACATTTACTTTACTCTATATGTTGAGTAGAGTTTTACACTATTAGTTTGTTTACACTATATGTTGAGTACAATATTTGAGTCTTTAAATGTAAAATGCATCAGTTAATATTTAAAAAAAAAAAAGATTTATGTTAAGTTTACACAATTTTTTTGCGGACAATGATCAGTCTATTCAGAAACTCAATCATTAGCTGAATTTTAAAAAATAATACAAACTCTGTGACGGTTCAATCAGCGCTTCTTCTACTAGTAGTCCTTTTGAGGAATTTCTGGTCTTTAAAAATTATTTTATTTTAAAGCTCCTCTTTGAAGAAGAAGAAGACGTGATTATTTTAATTAAAATTACTATATACAGTCCAGGATTTCAGGTTAGAGAGAGATACGATAGACTGCTATCGGAGCAGAAATTAATCAACTTGAATGTGAATCGCGAATATTTAATATTTGGTAATAGAATTACTTAAGGTGACGAATTTTCACTGGAGATTATCTAAGCAACAGATTATATCCTTTACAGGGTTCGATCCCTTGATTACACAGGAGTAATGCTAGTAATGAGTTCACTACCAGAATTACTTGACTATCGCGGCAGGAGTGATTATTAACATTACACTATAAATTACACTATAAAGCCACATTAAGGCTACTGGGAACGGACCTCGCTATTTTGAACCAAGAGTGATGAAAACGATACCTGAGCTGGCATTCCCCCCCCCCCCGTTTTCCAAAATAACACACCATGTCAACGGGCTACAAGAAACATTCGTATATTATATTATATATAAATATTTCTGTCCTCTTTAATAAAAGAATCGTGAAACTGTGCCGTTGAAATGGTACTTTCAAAGAAATATTTTAACTTAAAAGAATAAAAGACAGTTTGGAATTTATGAGTCCACACAATACTTTTACTTATTCAAAAAAACAAAAAGTGAGGTAATCTTTCTTCTATGTGTTTCTTTAAGATAAAACAAATCAATACATTAAGTCGGATAATTATTTACACGATTTTGAGACAAATTAATTTATTGTAAAATTATCTTTGCACACTTGTCCGAAATTAAATATTATAAATATTTAAGCCAATAAATATAGGTGAGGTTCAAAAATAAGTTTTAGGACTTTCTAGCAAATATTCACCCTCATCTCTACAACTAATGTGAAATAAGGCTGTATTCGCCATATGTACAATTAATAGCCTGAACAATGCGCGGAGCAAAGTTATAATTCAAAAATTAATTCATATGAGTAATATAGCGAATTCAAAATTTCACACAATATTCCATAGATAATTATTTTTTCCTTTTACATCTAAAGCGATAACTCATTTAGCATTTCCGTATAAAAGAAAAAATGAAAAACACATTTTATATTTAAAAAAAAAAAAAAATTGGTTAACTTGGATAAAAATGAGTAGCATGCTGTCCTTTACAAGATAGGGAGGCCTAAAGACACTTTTACATCTGAAAAAATATTCCAAATTCAAATTCAGCGAAGACAGCCGTAAACGAAATTGTGCAAATATCACTATTTGCAAGTTAAAATGTTCGAAATTCAAATATTTAACAATTTAAAAGTAAATAAACTTTGATTCCTCAATATATACTCTCCGTTCATCGGTACGGAGAAGTCAAAAATAACCAACGACACAATTCCGTCTAAGCCCTGTCCACTTGCATCCCGATGTCTCGTTGAGGCAGCGATGGCAAACCCAGCATCCATCAGTCTTAATCATCTTTCTTCCCAATTGGCATTCTCCGCACAGCCGGAATTTCGGAAGGGATAATGCCTAACCAAAATTTCTTTCCTGACAGGCGAAGTTTTGAGAAAGACAATCAGCCAACGTCATTTCCCAAAGACGACTGTCATCCCACAGGCACAAGACAATGAATTTCTGGGATCCCAAAAAACACCCCTCCTAACGATCTGTAACAATTACCCGAAGCCATGGCAGTGATGAATCTGCTCATTGTTTTCTCTGGTGCATCAACACGCCTTCTTGACAAACTGCACAGAATCGGCACCAGCTTGTAAAACGGAGCCTTCCATGACGAGGGATTACCGAACAATTGCGCCAATCAATCCATCATTTCATCCTATTTTGTCTGCAGGATTTTTCATCTGAAGGACTTTTCCTCTTGAAGAGTTTCTGGCAGGCGGAAGGGATGTTGTGAAATCGCACCAACCAAAGCGTGTCGCGGGCTTTTTGGACAATGGAAGGGAGGAGGTACTAATTAGGCTTCTGGAAAATTGATACGAATGCGTCTATGTGTTCAACGACAGATATTCATCTGGATGTCGAAGCGGATTGTTTGAAAGAACGAAGAGTAAATTAAAAGTTGGCAACAAAGTATATATTGTTCGCGAATTTATCAGAGTATATGTATGTATATGCATACATATATTCACGCACACACATATACATACACGAATGTACGCCTGAGTAAAGAAGCGTGCGTACAGACTAAATACAGTGGGAGGGAATAAGTTATATTAACATCGTATTATAAAGCAAAACGGGAACTATTGGCGACAGACCTCATAATTTAGAGCGTCAATCAAGTGATGACGATCACACCTGAACTGACATCCTCTTCACACTACCACACCATGCCAATGGAAGGACATTGAGTCCCATGGATTTAACGTGCATCAGCCCCCCCCCCCCTACACGGCAAGTTTGCCGATGGGGATGGAGCACATTCGGCAAATTATGCAAACGAATACTCAAATAAGAATTTTAGAAGAAATAAAAGGGGAGAAACTTCCCAATAATATCAAATACAAATAAAAATATAATCAAAATTTCAAAACTTTGAACACCTACAATATATACATTTACATATGTTGTTAATGTTAATTTCATCAGTTATGTAAAAAGTTCGCATACAATTATGTCAAAAATAAAAAAATTATAAAATTCCGCCAAACATAATAAAGTTAGAAGAATTTTTCAAACAAAATAAGCAAAAATTTCAAAAAGGGCCATTTTTCCCCATTTCTTAAGAGTTCTAATTTAGAACTCAAACATTCCAACTCAAAAAAACTTCACAATGATACCAAAGAACAGATAAAGAAACGCATACCAACGAAAAATGCAAACCGTGTAGCCGAGAGATCACACAGTAGTGAACTCGTGGGTGGCATGCCATGAGTTCTAGTCCTCACCAATTAAGACTCACCTTTCAGAGGAGTTGATGAGGTGAGATATCCTCGTCGCTTGACAGTGGCTCAAAACTACGAGGTCCGTCACCAATAACCCTCGTGTTACTTTACAGTGTGACGTTAATAAACAATTGCACATCACTCACTAACAAAAAAACTTCGTAAGAGAAGAAAAATTAAATTGTTAATTAATTTATACAAATATTTCGAAAAAATGGAATAATATTAAAACCAAATTTTATTCAAACGTATTTCAACAGAACAACACCAAAAAAAAGTTCTTACAATCTATATATTATTATTATTACTATCTAATAAATGGATGCTATTTTTCGAATATGAGCCAGGCTTTCACAAAAACCACCCCTTTAGTCTTCAATGTGAGCCCATCGAGGGACGCAACACGAAAATTTGATGAATGATGAATATTATTTATGTCCTCGGCTGCAACTCTCCAAAGACCGGAATCCTGTGAAACTTTTCGTGGGCTCCCATAATTCACCCAAACTCAAAACTCTAGCCTCCTGTGGGTTCCTGTACCTGGCTCCAAGACTGGAATTCCAGTGTCTTCACGCTCCATCACCTTAAGTTCCGGTAACTCAGCTCACGCATTTATTTACACGCACACGCACCTCACGATACATAAATCGAAAACAACTGCTCAGTTGTTGTTGCACCCCCCCCCCTCTCCCGTTAACATTTTCTGACCGCTCTGATTTATTGGACATATGGTCAGCTACAATTCCCTGCAAGAAAAGCTAAAATTTACTGCGCATAATAAAAATTTATAAAGCATGCGGAGGGCTTTTTCTTTATGCCTCTTTCGGCGGTTTGTGCTGTTCATTTTTTTTCACTCCCACCCCCGGTGTTGTTATTTTTTTCCCCCGCACTTAACGTATTTCTCGGTTTGGCCGGCAAAATACTGATAACACATCCCTTTCGCGGAGAGTTAGTGCGCAACCACAAGTTACCCGAAAAACCTTGCCGCCCTGTCCGCCTTATCATGGCCCTCGCACGCGTAAAGCGAAACACGATGGCCGAGGAGGGCTTGTATCATAAAGCATTCAGAATATCTATTTGTAACATGAGGCTTTGATGGGTGTTCTTCTCTTCCAGCTCCTATTTTTACGCCCTTGCTTTTCTGTCATTTAGGAGGATTATCATTATTTTTTATTTGGGGCCAGGGCTGCCGAAAACTGGGTTTTTGATGTTTGGAGTGTCGGGGAGTAAAAATAACGCCGGTATTTTCAATCATCATTTCATTCTTGTCCTGTTTGGATAGCAGGGTTTTTCTTTTCCCCCTTATGTTTTTCTCTCTTGACTACTATTTTTCGCCAATATTTTGTATTTAAATCACAATGTGACTGCTGAGAATGATCAATTTTTTTTTCTGTAGAAATATTATAGTACAGATTTAAGATCATTGCAAGCATATTGGTAGAAATTTGGTGAGATTTCCAGTTTAAAATACTATCAAACTAAGAATATATATATATATCGAGTTATTTTATCAAAAAAAGATGAGAAAAGAGTTAAGAGGTAATTATTCTTTAAGATGATACATTGGAAGATATTTCATTTAAAAATCTACGCGATAAACAAAAACAAAGATCATACATATTAATTTTTTAATTTCAAAAATAATTTCTTTTTAATGTATTAAGTATTTGAATTTTAAAGAAAATTAATATTGTTTTTTTTTAAATAATTAAAAAAATTTCAGATAATTTTAAGCTAAGTTGTCGAAGTTAATTTTAATCATAATAATAATTTTTCTTTGTCTTGTAATTTATGGAAACACATTACCCTAAAAATAATCAGGATATTGATTTTTTCATTACCTTATTTGAATTGCATGACTTTTTAAAAATGTGTACGAAATTCCCTAGGTCTAGCAACATTATTTAACCAGTTATTTAACTTTTTTAACTGTATGTTAAAGATA
Source organism: Trichonephila clavata (assembly GCA_019973975.1). Taxonomy (NCBI): domain Eukaryota; kingdom Metazoa; phylum Arthropoda; class Arachnida; order Araneae; family Nephilidae; genus Trichonephila; species Trichonephila clavata. The sequence continues at coordinate 54,656 of BMAO01012711.1, forward strand.
AAAACCACGTGGCGACTGTTTTTTTTTCAGACTTAGAATTGTTAATTTTTCAGGTTTTTATTTTTCACAATAATCATGCATTTAAAATGTTCCAAGGGTATTTTTATGTTCAATACAAAGCTTGTATAATATGCTTGACGATTCTGAGCATGGGATAGGGTTTAGGTAAATAGTTATTTTTTGAAAAATCCACAAATTTAGATTTCGGCGTTTTTTTAGGGTTTTTTTATAGTGTCCAACACAAAAACACTAAATAAAACAAAATTACTCATAATACCAATCCCATGCGCAGAATTGCGAAAAACATATCTATGAATGTTTTTTAAAAATTTTTTTCAAAAACATTAAAATTTGTAATTATAAAAATTTTAAATTATCAAAATAATTTGTTGAAAAAATAGTGTCCCCCCCCCCTTCATACCTGAAATATCTATTTCATGCGTGTTCTTAAAGAGGAACATGCAAACATTTCAAATAAGCAAAGCAATAAAAAAAATTGTGTACACAGGATACAATGTCCTTTAAAATTTCTTAATATGGCTTAATTTAAAAAATACCTATTAATAGAATGATTTCCAAAAAAAGGGTATTATTTTAGCTGATAAGAAATCGCAGTTCAATATAAGTAGATAAACAAATATCAAGTCTATATTCAATTTTTTCAAGGTAAACTGTATACTTATTCAACTTGGAACTTTTTGGGCACTTCACAAATTAACCAAGTTTTTTAATATTACAATTTAATCTTACAGTGGAATGCTTGAACAAAAATTTATCAAGCGAAACTTTGTACCATTCGCAACATTAATTAGATTCACCCAGGTCTAAAAAGCGGACGGATTAAAACAATATTTTAATAACGAAAATTAAGCGGGTGGTATTTAATTGCATCTTCTGGACATTTACGTATATATTAAGTTCTACCCTCTCTCCGTTCCCTAGCTGGACACCGAGAGTGCGTGAAGCAATTTCTAAAAGGAGGGAAAAAAAGGGGACCTTCAGAAAAAGTTCCTTGACAAACCATCAACTATATGTGACAGGGCCTAGCTCAGTTATTACGAAATACACCCCACGAGTGCTTTACACTAATTTCTACAAAATTGTTTTTTCTTCCTCCGAAAAGTAAGGAAATGATGCTTAAAAGGGCAGAAAATTAAACTTTTTTGGCACAGCGCATTTCCCCCTCTAAATTAGGCGAAAAAAACCAAACCACCCCTAATTACAGCGAAAAGAACGAAAGAATAAGTGGGAAAAAAACAACACAACACACACGACCACTTTCAGACTTAACACTGGGTCCCCCCATTTCAAGCGCTTATAAATCATCTTCATCATATGCAAGTGTCCTTCAGGATGGGGTCCGGGTCTCTCCTTTTTGGCAAGCATCCTTCTAAGAGAAGAAACAAGCGGGAAAAAAAAGGAAATGAATATGTAGTGTCTGTTATAAGCACGAAGAGAAGTCTAATAAATTAAAGTTTTTACGCGAGATAACGAAGAAGCCACTATAAATCAAGGTTAGTGATTCTTCTTCAAGCCGCTTGCCACACGCTATATTTACTTCCACCAGAAGCAAAGGAAAAGAAATGGCTCTGATAAGGGATGCTTAAATGGGTTCCCTTCCGTTACTTTTAGGTCGCGATCCCAAGTATGATCGGGTTAATTAGCTTTTTCGTGCCATCTCCAACTCCAATCGTGCGTTATTCAGCAATTCCATGGCCTCCTAACAGGAAATAAATTCAATATATCCACGATATAAGATATGATCACTTTTTAAAATTTGTCGACAAATATTACATTTACTTATCATAAAATGTCAAAATGAAATAAATATATAAGTTCCTCTGAAGCAGTGGCTTTCAAAGTGTGTTCTACGAAACTCAGGGGCTCCACAATGCAAACTTAGGGGTTCCACGAGCCAAAATAAAAATTCGAAGGGAAAAAAAACTATAAATTTGTATGCAAAAAAGATTCGCATTCTCTATGGAATTTATACAACCACAAGTATCAAAAGCTTTGTTTTCCAACGCGGGCCCCACGTCCCATGGGGAACTCACAAAATAAATTCAGTGCCGATCAGCCTCTTTTTAATAATTTCCAACTAATTTTATTATAATATAATAAAATAAATAATAAAATGTTTTTTCTTTATATGTATTACTTCGTTTGTGAATATTATGTTGCTTATGATATTGGGTTCTGCAAAATAATTCGATACTCGTTCATGCAATGTTTTGTAAAACTAAGTAGAATGGAATGGAATAAATTGGGTTTAGATACAGTGTTAAAACTTTTATAGTAAAGCCTTTTTTTTATTTGAAAATAATAAAAAATACTTATAAAAGAAACTTTTTTACAAGCTTTTATTTAACTTACAATGTACGTATGTATGTATGTATGTGTGTATGTATGTATGTATGTATGTATGTATGCATGTAATTTGTTCGGGTGGAATCTTGCAACTCAATTTTGAAGCTGATATCTTCAAACCATTGAGCTGAAATTTTGTGTACACGTTTAGTTTGGATGACAATGCATGTTTTGGCCATTTATATTCCGATATTGCAATTAATTAAAAAGATATTAATTAAAAATGTTATGAAGATTTGGGCACCAACTTCAAATATGTCTGCATTGTTGTAATAATGTTATTCTTACAACAATGACAAAAGTTGGCGTCGAAAATCGGTTTTCAGCCAAACTGGAATTTCATAACGTTGCGCAATTGACTGTATTAATTAACTTTGTCTAAAAAATAGTTACATTTCTACAACGTATGCAATTTTTTTACAAATTTCTATCTATTTCCTTGGATTTAAACTCAAAACAAAAAAGTAAAGCTATTTTTCAAGCAGATTGGTACATTGTATACCTTTCTCAACGCTGCCAAGTTTAATTGAGATGGAGTATTGTAGAAATTCTTTAAAAAAATTAACTAACTTTAACCTATGAAACTCAGACAAAAAATAATTACAGAATCGGAAAGATCATTTATTTCATCCCGATAAGGTGTAATGTTTTTTTACAAAATAATAGTATTTGTATTTCTTACGATTTTTTTTTTAAATGAGTCAAATTCGATGCGTTTTTATGAAAATAATGTCTAAATCGTTGCGTAGGATTTTTTTGTTTTGTTTAAATGAATCGACATTCCGTACTAAAACAGCTCATGCTAAGTTCTTTTAGAATCAGTCATTTAAAAAATAAAATGCAAACACTTTTTTTTATACTTTATTTCAAAAAGTAGTCAAAATTTTAATTAAACATTTAATAACTTCATCATTTATGAACATAATCTCATAATTTTTTTTTCGTGTGTAGAACAATTTTACTCAAGATCTGTACGAAGATTGAAAAAAATTGCTTAAAAATTACGGATTTAAGAAAAAAGTTGCGTTTTTCGTCTAGTACCCTTTTTGCGAGAATTCATTCAGCTAGACTGTTCGAAAATAACCGGCAAACACCGAGCAACAATGATGCGTTGAATGAGATGAACAGACTGAGAAACCTGTCCAGTGATAACTAAAGAGTAAAAAATAAATGAAAAGTAAAAAAAACTTTTTTAAAAACAAGCTTTTATTTAAATGCGCTAAAAAGAATAAAATAAACTTTTTCTTTAAAACTTTTTTTTACTATCAACTTATAACGTCATTACACAATTTATGTAATATAAAAGCTTGTCGCGAGATTTACCTGTGTAGATAAACAAGTAAATTAAATAACTTGATCAGATTGATTTTAATTTGTAAAAATTTCAAACTAAGTAAATAAGAGTACTTTAATCCGCGACAAGCTTTTATATCATATAAATTGTGTAATGACGTTATAAGTTGATAGTAAAAAAAGTTTTAAAGAAAAAGTTTATTTTTTTTAGCACATTTAAACAAAATCTTGTTTTTAAAAAAGTTTTTTTACTTTTAATTTATTTAAAGAAATATATAACACCTTTAAAATAATACATTTGTTGTATTCTCAGAGGAGAAAACTGAACGTCAGTGGATAAATCAGTAAATTTAGCAATGAAGAGGGAGAGGAACAACTTCTCTACACGTCCACAGATTCGATGTTAAAATTTGAATTTAAGTCCAAACAGCTCCGAAATTTTAAGCTAGAAATCTGTTAAATATACAGAAGTTTCTCATACAGTTACAATTATTTTAATGACATTCTGAACCTTGCATTTAAGTTAAAAATATTTCTCAACGTATGGGGCAACAAAATATAGAAGCAAATGAACGCAGAATATGAAACGTGACTGCAGATAACTTTAATATACTTAGATTTTGATAGTATGCGTAAAAAAATGGAAACAAGTATCCCAGTTATTACGAATACCACGAATTAATGAGTAAATTACATTACCATTATGTTAACAAATTTTAATAAAAAAAAATCCTATATTTTTGTTCATATAGCATGTTGATGAGGGGCGTAGCTACCGCCGTATCAATAATACGGGGCCTCCAAGCTACAGGGGCCCAACATGTGTAACCACAGTCCCACTAACAATAACTCCATACATAAAAAAGGGCCCCAAAGGAATCTTGATACAGGGTACCACTCAGAGCTAACTGCATCAGTGATGTTCATGTACTTTAAATATTATTTTGATATATTCTTCCAGGGGGCTTCTTTTATGGGAGACACCTCAGGAAAACCTTACAATTTCAAGGGCCTCGTGAGTCAACAATGTCTGAAGGCCACCGCTCTAAAGTTTAAAGCAGTTTTCAATACACAAATAAGGTAACGCTTTACACCGCGCGTTTTAAAAGAAATACTTAAATTCACTTTTTGAAATTTTTTTTTTAAATTTCTCGCAACGTAATAAAGTCTGTTATTACTGAACTACTAATATTTTTTGAAATAAATTCATTTTATACACAAAAAGAGATATCGGTGTCGTTTTATATTGAACAAAAACATGCTTTGTCATCCACACAATTCAGGAACAAGAATTCATGTTTGCGGTTACCGTGAACGGGAAAAAGCGGACAATGGATAACTTGAGATGCAGCGTATTTCATTCGTTGCTGATCACTCGTGGCATCTTTATTTACCACCTCCTGTTTCAGTCACAGAATTGTCTTGTTTAGGGTTACTTTAAGTACGCAAACAACTTTATCTATCCTCCATCGCGCTGAGCCATCTTTGTTCGCAGCTTCCTGTTTCGGTAGAAAAATGTGTGAATGATATATTTGTATATGTGTAGGGAGTATTTTTTTAAAAACTGGAAATTAGGAATAATATATACGCGTGTATGTGCTATCGTGAAATAAAAATATTTTATTTTATAATACAAGTACATATATATATATATATATATATAGCAGTAAATAATTAAAAGAAGACTAATAAATCCAAGAATCTTAAGATCAGACCGAAGAACCAAGAACATGGAACCATGACAAACCAAAAAAAGAAATGTAGCTAGAGTGGAAAACTATTATGATTCTCGAGCTGTCACTGTTTTAAGACAGTGAAACAGGATTAAACAAAGTTTAGTGAGATCTCAACCTTCTCCTTCAGCAGAAATTTTTTTGACACAATAATATATATAATATATACGTATATATATATATATATAAAATATATACATATATATATATATGTATATATATATATATAATATATACGTATATAATATATATATACATATATATATATAAAATATATACATAGATATAATATATATATATATATATAATATATACATAGATATAATATATATATATATATGCATAATCTAAAGTAGTATTTCTTTTTTTATCATGTAAGTTTATATGATTTTTTCAATAATATAAAGGCTACAGCCTCTGTAATTTAATTAGATATATATGATACAAAATAAGCAGTTATTTAATATACGAGGGTAAGGGGTTCTCGGGTCCGGACCCCCCCCCCTAGCCCTTGATTTTTTTCCTGACTGATTATAATCTTACGTATATAGTACTTAAAATTTAATTAAATAGTTGTTATTAATAATTAATTTTATTAATTAGTGCTACTTATTTATTCAATAAGTAGCATTAATCATTAATTAATTAAATTTGACTGTCTTTGTCCCCGAAAATCGACAAAATTAAAATAATATGTTGGGCGGTGTGTTGGAGCTTGATGCGAGAATTGTGGTCTTTCGACCCTGCCCCCCTCCCCTTTCCTTGAAAAATTCCTATGGGCACTACTGTTCTATTATAATCAAAGTAAACTTCATTTTTCAAAGGAAATAATTTATGAACTTAAGGTATATCACATCAGACGGAATTTGCAAAAATTTTCACCGTCAAATATTAGTAGCAGTGACTTCTCAATATTTCTGGATGCCTTGGATCCTTTTACAAAATTAGATCCTACCTACGATCCTTTTTGAGTAGAGAATATGCAGCAGACGTTGTGAAATCATTGTAGAAACGGTAACCTGAACAAAAAATATGCGCCACTCACAATCTCACAGACCGAGATTCAAATCCAATCGACCGACTGCCGCTTTTCGCTTAAATGACGAGATATGGTGGCAAGCCTAAGCCTAGACATGGACAATGATATCACATAATACACTCATGTCCATAAAATAAGGATAATTCAGAATCACACAGAAATTGAACTCTAAAATAAAAATTTCACCAGTAGAAATATCAAATACATCTTGAAGAAGAATATGCAAATTACAGGAAAACACCAGATGGCGCGGATAGTACGTCACAATGACGAGAGTGTAAGAGAGATAAGGAATGGTGGCAAAAAAGTAAAATTGTTCACAAGCACTTTAAACGCCTTTCAGTGCAATAACTGCATAGTTATGGCACAAAGGAAGCATTTGGATGATTTTTATGTGGTAGAATTATCGAACGACTGGAATGTGGACGTACCCAGCTCGAAGTATCCGAGGAACTTGGAATCGCCCAGAGTGTCATCTCAAGGCTTTGGCAATGATTCCAAGATAATGGTAATGTGAGTCGATGTTACAGCACAGGTCGCCCGAGTTACAACGCCGAATGAGGACCGGTATTTGGCCGTTACTGCCAAAAGAAATAGACTGAGCACAGCATCAGACCTATCTCGTCAGCTCTCTTCAGCTACCGGTACGACAGTTTCAAGGCAGACCGTGTACAGACGCTTAGGGCACATTGGTCTATATGCTCGTAGGCCTGTCAGATGTGTTCCCTTTACCGCAATTCACGGTCGCCTGCGATTAACCTGGAGTAGAGAGCATACATTGTAGACACCGCAACGGTGGTCTTGTGTGATGTTTTCCGACTAGTCCAGGTTTAGTTTGCAGTCTGATTCTCGCCGGACTTTCATATGGAGAGCGCCAGGTACCCGTTACCACCAAGAGAACACCATTGAACGATACCGTTAAGGTGGTGCAGGATGGCTCGTTTGGGGAGGAATTATTCTTGGTTCCAGAACTGACCTGCATGTTCAGAGTGTAAGATGATAGGCCACATCTATCGGGATGTCATTCTGGAACAACATGTACGTTTGTTTCGGGGCGCCATGGGTGCTGAATTTCTGTTTATGGATGACAACGCCCGTCCTCACCGTGCAAACATTGTAGACGAATGCCTTCAATCGGAGGATATCACCCGTATAGATTGGCCAGCATACTCCCCGGACTTGAATCCAATAGAGCATGTGTGGGATATACTTAGCCGATGAATTGCAGCCCGTCAACCCCCTCCCACCTGTCTACCGGAACTTCGGAGGGCATTGCTTGATGAGTGGTGTAATATTCCCCAAGATCAGATTGATGATTTGATACTCAGCATGCGTAGGCGTTGTAAGGCCTGTATTGCATCGTCCGGGAGACATACTCCGTATTAACCATCATACTAACCATGTTATACTGTTTTTTGTTAATAGGTTCTTTTTTGAAATTTGCTCCAGGGAGTAAAAATTGCAATTTTTATTAATTATGTCAAACACGTAGCATCTTTTTTGCTCTTTACCTTCTGTTTAATAAATAGACTTTACAAATAAGTCAAATTTGTTTTGCTTCTGTCTCTTTCTTTGCTTGAACTTCATTATCCTTAATTTATGGACATGAGTGTAATACAGTCTTGCCACGTGAGTGAGTGAATATTAACGTTGCATTGTTTTAGCTGCACGAGGGCTTTGGGCGACGGCCTTCGTAATTTAGAATCATAGTCAAGTGATGAGGACTACACCAGAGCTGATACCTCCGTCTCCTAACTACCACACTACACCAAACAGTCTTGTCACAGTTGCCAGTTGACATTTAGTTCAAATTCAGAGTTTTTAGGAGAACAAGCCCAGGAGCAACATTTAACTATTAAAATTACTCGGATCATGTTCTTATTTAGGCCAAAACGTGGCCCCTACCGTGTCTGAGGCCTTTGCCCGAGCCTTTAAGCGTCTCTGATTAGAAGTTAGTGATTAAGCTTTACTAATGATAAGCGTATCAGCAACGTACAAAAATACACCTTAAAAATTTTATTTTTTATTTAGTTACCTTTATTTCAGGACAGAAATTAAAAAAAATTGATCATAAAAGTAAACTATAAAAATAAAAACAAAAATTCCAAATTAAATTTTTAGCTCTTGAGATTAATTTTGCATACAATATTAAAGAGTTATGTGTATAGTTATTACTCATAATTATTATTCTATAGCACTGAAAATTGAAATTTGATATCAAGTCATAATTATCACAATTTTAATAATTAAAATTAAATTGATTGCGGATTTAGTTTAAAAATAACAAGTTTACAGTGTCTTATATATTATTATAAGAACCAAAATCATAGATATTTATAACACTAATTATTGAAAGAAATTAAATAATATGAACAGCAATATATAAACAACAATTTTCGCGCTATTTATCACAAATGATAGTGCATGCAATATCATCAATATAATCGCGAAGCATACGACAGCATTGTTTAAAAAGAAACGATAAAAAGCTTTTTTTTCCTTTGCTGCCGCATGAAAATTTATCCTATTTTTGGTCTATTAGAGGCCTCCGCTATCCTAAATGCTCCGCGTCTCAATGTATGTTTTAACAACTCCGAACTGAAACATTTAAACTTCTCCCTACCAACATTAATTTGTTATGAATAATGATTCTGTCATTTTTTTTCCAAAGGGGGGAAAAGAGAATGAAACAACTATCTTTTTTTACAGAAGCTTATAGAGGGGTTGAAAAAGCACAGGGAGGGACGGGGGAAAACACTTGATCCATTCTGCAGTGGAACCTCTTTAATTTTTGTTTTTCTAGGAAGAAATACCAGTAGTCATGATAAATGGATCTGTATGTAGCATCCAAAGTACTAACTGAAAAACAACTAACCTTGTCTCGGCTCTATGATGAAGTGACACGTGATTACGAAGTGACAGACAGGCTGTATCCCAGTTGGCATTCTCATCAGTTAGTTCGCACTCACCCCCCCCCCTTCCACTCTGAGAAAATTTCTTTTTTTTTTTTAAAAAAAAGTAATAAGTAAAGAGATGAAATTCACTTATAGCAAACTAATGGAGTATATCTGTTCACGCTACACAGGAGCACTTTGCTATCAATCTCCTTTCTCGTTCTGTCAAACAAAACTAAAACCTATCATCGAGTGTAGTAAACGCTGCTTTAATTGCTTTTAACCTGGTGATGTTTTCCAAAGATTTTAGATAAAGATAGGTTTAAAAACTAATGAAGATATTAAATATGTTAGTTTCTCCAGGAACTGGCGGAACTCATCAATTCATTTCAGTAGTTAGTTCTTGAATATGCCCGATTGTACATTCGTCAAGGCCTGTGGTACACAAACTTACTGTTATTCTCAAAGCTTTTAACCTAACGACGTCTTTCAAAGAATCAAGATAAAGGTAGACTTAAGTCGGCCAAGCGATAGTGCGAAAACATTGAAAGTTAAAGGACAGACTAGCGAAGGCATTGAACTGATCAGTTGCTTAACGTATTGATAGAAGTCATCAATTTCTTTCAATAAGTAGGTAAAGAATAGGCATGATTGTAAATTCGTCCTGTTCCATTATACACAAGATTTAGGAATTTCTTCCTTATTTTTGGTGCTCTGGAACTAATGACGCTTTTCAGATATTTTAGATAAAGATAAATCGAAGTGGGGTAAAAAAGGTAGTGTGATAGCATTGAAAGTTTAAAAGCAGACTAGTGGTAACATTCAGCTTCTTAAAAAATTAATGGAAGTCACATGAATTTCTTTCAGCAAGTTGGTCGGTTAGCCGGTGCCTTGTCATGGACGATAATTAATTTAGACCCAAAGATCCTATGGACAGCATCAGCAATCTAGATACAGCTGTATTTATATAAGTCCTTGATGTGGCTCTTGTCGATGTGCTGCAATTTTTCCAGAATGGCAGAACAGGAAAAGACGTTCTGGGTTCAGGTAAGAAATATGCTCAATTGCAAATTCATTCAGCTCCTATTGAACCCTTATCAACCATTATTTAAACCCTTATTTGAAAAAATTGGAGAATTCCTTCTTTTCTTAGTTATAATATTCCCTAGATTTTGACAAAAAATATATACTTAATATTCTAAAAAGCCAGGTAGAAATTATGCGTATATTTCTGCAATTAGGACGGTTCTAATAACTGTCCAGTATATTCTACTTTAAGCTATTCTTTAGCGCACTACTTACAATATTTCGAAGTCAATTCCATAAAACAAGCTTCCCAAGACAACTAATATACAAAAAATCCCTGTTTTTAACAATCCACACTTCAGAGTCTCGAAAAGTAAAGCACACACTCAAAGTGGTCAGTTCGACGACAATGACCCAATGAATGTGTGGGAGAAGAAAATTTTGCATTGGCAGCGAAAGAACATAGCAAATCTCTAGCTAGGCTTTTTTTTTTAAAGTCTAGGGAGAAAAAAATTTGCAGCTGAGTAGAGACCTATAACATTCAGTTTTATAAATTTTAGAAGAACAATGAAATGAACTCTCTTACCAGCAACGCAAGACATTTAAGATAATAATTAATTATGTACATTTATAATTGATTATATTACCTTTAAGCTAGTTGTATATATATATACCAATATATAATTAAATAGTTATTCATTATAAAATCTTAGGCAATCATTACATTATTGCAAAAAGCAACCGATAGACTAAAATAACATAAAATAGAGGAGGAGTGTTCGAAACAAAATTCATACATTCCTGAAAATTATTTATGAAGAAATACTAACTATTTCTCTTAATTATAATTTTTAATTAAAATATGAGGAATTGCATGAATTTAGTTGGATATTGTACATTGAGCAGGTAATGTTTAACATATATATATTCGCATCAAATAAGATTAAAGAGATAGGCCAAGCAATTAATTAACACAATAGAATATACAGCAAATTTAATTATATAATTATTACGAAATATTAAGTGTTATGAGATGAACATTAAAATGTAAATAACCTAAAAAGATTAACTGATTTGTCAAGGGTGTTTGATTGAAAACTAATACAGTACCACGGTACATTTTCTTTCGTTAAAACCTTACGTAAAAAATTCGTCCTTTCGTAGCAAATAAAATTAAATCCACAGTTCGTTGTTTGGATCCCCACGATTTGTTGGACCCACGACAGAAAAAAACAACCATGATCACTTAGCTACAGAGATGATAGATGCCCTGAGAAAGGGATGGTAGATTTTGTTTGTAGATTCACTCGTTTTAGAAATTACAGATTGACAGAAAATAACTATTACGATTATTTACTAAACTCAGTGTCGCAACAGCCCATGAGGCCCAAAGTTTACTGTACCCATCCCATCTCCCTACGTGTCCATTGGGCGCTGAGGAGCATGCGCAAAAGCTCTGATCAGGTGGTCAGTCTGAAGCCAAACCTCTAGTGTTTAGTCCTCAAGCAAGCTTGGTACTCAGTTATCGACCCACTGAAGGGATGAAGACTGAGTTGACCTTGCCCAGCCCAAGGATAGAACCTCGGACCTGGGATGTGAACCCTCAGCCATTGTGCCTCTTACACTTTTATACAGGATAAAAAATTACAACGGCTGATACGATAACTCCACTTTTACGCTCCAATGCCCAACCAAAATTACGTAATTTATGTTAAATTACTACCACATACCGGGTTGATGGTCAGTGACCCAAAACGGTGAGTGGATGTTAATGTACTTTGCATTGCAAAGCAACACGAGGGCTATTGGAGACGAACCTCGTAAGTTTGAACCAGTTGGTCGACCTCCTCTCTCCGAACTTCCCCAAGCCAAAGGGAGTCTCGATCAGCTCCTCTACACGGCAGTAAGGCTCGAGCTTATGAGACGCTGGCCACAAGTCCATGACCACGACTACTAGCCCCCCGGGCTATAGTGGCCACGACAACGATCAAAACCAGAACCTTCCTAATCATTGTGAATAGGATCTTTCCTTTAGAAGCATTTTCAAGGGTATAATGATCTTGCATGCGCGCCTAAAGGTGTGGGAGAATTGGAAGGAAAACTGACCATGATCAATTTATTCACAATATTTATCACAACTCAGATTCAATTGATCAAGGATAAGACATGCACCCAATTAATAAATATGAAGACAATGAACGAGGTGCGCGAGATACGAGAAGACTTTAATACTAAATACACTTTATCAAGGCAATAGCCCTGACTTCTTTGCTATTTAATATAGATTCAATCTCCAGTGACAGATCGTCACCTTAAGTAATTCAATTATCAAATATTAAATATCCGCGATTCAATTTGATTAATCACTGTTCCGCTATCAGTCTATCTTATCTCTCCCTCTCTAACCTGAAAGCCTAGACTTTATATAGTAGTCCTAATTTTCATATGTTCACGTGTTTTTCTTCGAGGAGGAGTTTTTTAATAAAATAATATTTAAAGACCGGAAATTCCCCAAAAGGACTGTTAGTTAAAAGAGCGCTAATAGAACCGTCTCAAGGGGCTTGGCATAAATGGAAAAAAAAAAATCGTGGAAACAACTCCCTCGCGAATGTCGCAGCTGATTATTTAAATACAGATGTGGAAATAATGTTGATTAATTTCAACGCATAGAGTAGAAACAACCACAGCCGTCTTATCCATCAAACGATGGCGACTCAACTCATCACCAAGGTCATTGCTGAAACTCCATAAAAGCACCAAAACAACTCTTAAGGTAAGAAAAATGAACAATCTTAACATCATTTACAATAAAGTACCTCAGCACGTAAAAAGCACTCAACTGAAATGTCACGTCCGCCCCTCGTGACATGTAAGTAGAAAACGCTTCTCACCAAGAAATCAGAAACAACTTTGTAATTCGCATATAAAAAGGCTGAGAAAAGGGAACAAAAAAAAAAAAAAAAAAAAAGTGGCAACTTCCATATTCAATCAAAAAACAGCTTATCCCATCTTAACGATAGGGGTCAGCAGTGTCCTTACATGCGCTCAAGCTGTTGCCAGGTACGGTGTAGCTGAGATACAAGAGCTCCAATTAGCACCTAGCACGACGGCTCATTACGGAACAGAATGAGGCTTACGAAAGGATAAAAACAAGCAAAACAACAACAAAAAAAAGGCGCTATGTAAATAAAAATAATAAATAGGAAAGATGAAGAAGAAGGGGGGGGGGAAGTCGGCGAGGGAAAAAAAAGAGGCAAGCACACAAGCAACGTCAGTCTTCTCTGCTCTTAAACGATCTTTTTAGCTTGTCAGATGACTGTCAAGCAATCGCAGCTCTGGTACGTCATTTAATGTCTTAGGCTGTTAAGGTTATTATTACGGTAGCTACACTAGGAAGATCCTAGTTTTTTTCCCCTCCAACGGTTGGGTTTTATATTAAAAGAATTTTATGTTCGCTTGGGCTAAGTTTTTAATCAACTGTGAAGTTCCAAAGAAGATAGCTGGAGCAGAATGTCTCATTTTTGAGTGTTTGAACGAAAAAAAAGAAGACAGCTAAAATTGGAACGCATCAAGTAAAAGATTTTTTCCCTTCTTCTTTGCATTTTTTATCTCTTCTCCAGACTTATGTTTTAATAAAATTTCATCATGATTTTTTTTTACTCAGTTTCAAGTCATCAGTTAAGATCGTTTAGTTATTTGTGTTGAGTGAAAGACAAACAAAAATCTTATTATGAAATCTGAATTTGTACCTTTGAATTCCCAATGTCAGCCACAGTGTGAGTTAAAAATGGTGTAACGATGTTGCCTCGGAACAAATTATTACTTTTTTTCGAAAAAATAATACATCTAACTTTTACAACTCCTAACCTTATGAATTTTTGATTTTGTAGAGCTAGAAACATTTCTGAAGTATGCTAAGATATTATAAGGAAAATAATTTAATTTCAGATTATACTTAGAAAATAATTTCAAGTTTGATACTTCATAAGTTTTTAAAGTAATTAGTTTTAAAATATCTTTCAAAGTAAAAAGGAATACGGAAGTATATGCAAAAGAATATTAACTTGTTCACAATAAACACCGGCCAAATAGTTTTTAAACGCAGTAAAATGGCCTTTAAACTAAAGCTTTGTAAGATAATTAAAAATATCTGTCATTTTTGAAGCAAAAAAAAAAAAAAAAAAAAAAAAACGAATATTGTTAGTGAAAATAATTTATTCATCAAAACATATACCAATGGATTAAACAACCCTTTTCCAGCAAGGAATTTATTTACATTCCCAATTTTACAAAAAGTGCTTAGTTTTATTCTCAAAATAAATCGACACATTTCTCTTTGCAATTCTACTTTATTATTAAACTGTTTACCACGCATAAGATTGTCAAAATATAAAAATGGATGATAAACCAAAGATGTATGTTGAGAATAAGGATGAAGCAAGATTTCTCCCCTTAAATTCACTATTTTTGTTATGATTTTTACTGCAACGTGTGGTCGTGTGTTACTTATTTACTTAATTTCTACTTCTTTCTTATCTTGTATAAATATTTCCGTAATGTTTCGTCTCTTACTTTGAATTCATCTCCAAGCTGTAGACACGTTAAGATCATTAGAATTACATTGTACTTTAAAAGTGACAAAACTCTTTCTTGGTTAACAAATATTTCTCGCATGTACATAATATCAAGCATTTTTAAATTTTATTCCTCAAACAGATTTTTTGAAAAGTTTGTGAGGCAGTACAAGCAACATTTATTAGTCAAAAACATTTAAGACTTTCTAAAAAAAAAAAGCAAAATCATGTAATTACAGTTCTTATAACTGAAGTTATGAATTACAGTCGAATTGATGCCTTTACATTTTGTAAAAACATATTCTGATTTCAAAAAATAAAAGAAAACTAAAATTAGAAGAATTCTCTATTAGTATTCAGAATCAATCGTTAAAGTTTTCAACCAAAACCATTTAAACTTAGCTTATGTAGTCAGCAACTTATAAAAGGAATTTTAAGCCGAAAACATATGCATAATTTGTCCGATCACATGAAAAAGGTAGTTCCATGTATCAGAAAAGAACTTTAAATGCTTCTATCATCTGTTAAAGGTGCTAAAAATAGATCAAGTACAGCCAAATGTTTTTTTTCCCTCTTACAAATATTTTAACCATACCTTTGCGATTTACAAGCAGATAGACAAGATTTTTAAATTACTTGTAATGCAATTACATAAAAAACGTATTATTTTAATTTCAATGTCAATTTAAAATGCATTTCTTTTTCTCTAACACCATTGTGTCTACTGAAATAATTATATCTATGAAACATTAACGCATTAATAAGACATTATATAGAAATTTATGTATTTCATAAATGATAAATTGGGTTTAAATGATTTAAAAGTGGTGAATAAACCACTTTAAAACCCTGTTTTGAATAATAAACATATTCAATGCATTAAAACAAAATTCGCATAAAACAATAACTTTTTTTTATTCTAAAAAAGCATTTTCTTCATTTTTAATTAATACAAACAAATTATTAAAAAAAGTGAAAAAATAGAATATTTTTAGATAAAAAAATTATGGAAAGTATTGGTATTCTAGCAGCAGACGGAGATTACCTTTGTTGATGTCATCCAGCAGTATTTCTGAGATTTCCGAATTTTGAAAAATGAATCTTCAATATTTTTTCAGTATTTATATTCAAATGTTTCATTCGTTCAAACAAAATTTCAAAAAAATTATAATACTTGTAATAGTTTATTCCAGTGATTATCCCAATGTTTTTTAAGACTGCATTCCCAAATAGCTCTAAGTCCTCACGCTAATTCAAGACACATTTTCAAACAGAAAAATGCTCTAACCTTCCTACAATTTCATGACGCACATGATTTTTTGAAATATAACATCTTTATAAAATTTAGGCATTGTATAAAGGCACAATTTTTTCCCAAGCGATTTCTGAACAATTATTTTTTTTCTATTGATCTCAAAAGAAGCGAAGCATTGAATAGTTTACACCGAAAAAAAGTGATGCTTACGAAGTACGAGCCCAATAAAATACATTGCTTTCTGCAGGCTACTAAAGTGTGTTCGAATTCGTTAAAATTTACGTGAAAACTAGCCTTGATCAAAACAGTTCACTTCCCCTATCAGTTTTCAAAACACAACGACAAAGCAGATAACGTGTTGCTTGTAAATTTGATTTGAGTGCGTGTTGTCCTGGAGGATACACCAAGAAAATGCGGTGCAGCCTTCTGCATTTTAAGCTGGCCAGGGGTGACAGGCTGACGGAGCGTTGCATCGCCCCGTGAAACAAAGCGTAAGCTAATCCGAGACCGCAAAGTGTGTTATTTGCTCAACAGTTGACTAAGCAAGTGTATCAAGAAGGGGCGACGTCTCGTGAAGTGTGCAGTCGCAACGGTCATCTTGTCAGGAGCTGCAGCTCTCTCCATTGTGACGAAATGTCATTTCCTTCTCTCCAAAAAGAATTTGCTCTCTCCACCATAAAGACACATTTTAATTGAGAGTTGCCGCGAATCACCGAACCGGGTTGGCAGTTTGAAGCCTTTATCACGCTTTTGGCGATATTCACACTTGTACATAAATTAAAATTTTCTCATAGATGCTTATTACGAAATATGTACACATGCATTGATTTCTTTAACAATTCAAAGGATCCTTTTACGTGTTCTTGAATTGTAGGGGGCCAGAAGAGGGAGAGATGACCTTTTTTATTTTTTAAAGCTTAATTAACCCCTCCGTCAGGCGCAGCTGGCTTGAGAGGACAGACAGCAAAAGCATTTTTGAGTCAAATTAGCAATTTTGGTTGATTTATTTTAAGCTTCATTTTACTCATTTAACCGGATTTTTAGTACAACTTGTTGTATTTGCTTCCCTTAAACCTTACCCAAGGAAACCCTGATGATGTTTTGAATTAAAAGTGATTAGGAGGGTTGGTGGCATCTCAGGCCTTTGCGCCTGAATTTGTTTCGCTTAGGGGTGCAACCGAAGTGCTAATGAATCCCATGGCGTATACAAGGGGGGGGGGTCCCTTTACACACTAACACATTTTTAACTTGTATTATAGAGTTACCTTTCGGAGCTTTCGTCTACATGTTTCTTAGAATGCAATCAATCCCCTTCTCATACGCCGTTGAACCAGTGCCGGTTTATCCACTGGTCAATTGGGGCGGGGGCCCAGTAGGGCTTGGAAAAGCTGGACTTAACCAGATTTTCTGGTAAAAATTTCGATCTTCCAGTGTCAAGGGGGCCTGTAGATCTTCTGCGCCCAGGGCCCGAAATAAGCTTAAACCGGCACTACCTTGAACAAATATATCTTTTGGACATTTTTTGTAACTCTTAAAAACTTAACCTTCTTTAAGTACAAGGAGAGGGAGAGGCTAACTTTTTGAAGGAGCTTTCCTTGTCAAGAACCTCTTTCCTATGCATATAAATATGACACAAATATATGTAATAAAAATGCGTAGTTATATTTGGAAAAGCGAAAATATGTTGTAGGATTATATATAATTCTTTCTTAGTACATTAAAAGCAATATATGTATAAAAAATATTTAATGTCTTAAATAATAATAAGATAGAGAAATTCTTAAGCAATTACGAAATTTCTAGAAAGAGTATTTGCTTGAAAACAAGATTGGAATGAAAACAATTTTTATTAATTCCAATTCTTATTTAATTCTCATAAGAACATTAAGTGTATTATGATAATTTTGAAGATTAAAATAAATAATATTTTTATGATTTATTACTCACAATTCGAATGCGAGAAATGCGAGTGGTAATTGGTTACAGCTGTTAGTAAAGAAAACAAATGGATTCTTTTAAGAATTATACATGAACAATCCTGCGAGAGGGGGGGGGCTATCCGGGGGTCCTTGATCCTCTGATTAAGAATTTTTGACCTGAGATAACATGGATAAAATTTGAAAGCAAATGAAATTTAGCTCTCAAAATTGCAAAGTATCAAACATGATTTTCTATGTTAAAAATTTTTCTAATTGATGATAATATATGCTATGCATTGTTAATTACAATTATATCCACCCAAATGTTACATAAATGATTAGTCTTGTGAGAATTTCTAATGTATTCTTCAAAAATAATCTTTAAAATAAAAAATAAGCTGAAAATGAAATCTTTCGAACAAATTTACAAAAAATGATGTTCATAATATTTACAAAATGAAAGAAAGAAAGCGACAAACTGGATTGATTAGCGTATATTATCTTTGTTTTATTTATAAGGAAATTTAAGCTAAAAAAACAGATTCTTAAATTGGCATATTTTATGGTTTTAGTTACGACCAATATCACAATCGAACTGTACATTAAATTTATTGTAACTGATTTTCATGTAATTATATAAAACGTGTCAAAAAATGATCCATTATTTAACACACAGAGTATATATATGTATCTTTACAATGGAATCTTCTTTAAACTATCGTTACATTATGAAGCATGGACAAATTCAAGAAGAATTTTTAAATCTACATATAGGTTCATGCAATAAAAACTACATGTGGATTAGCACTACAGGAACAATCCAATATATGAATCAATTTCAACAAGATTCATGAAGCAGTTTATCACGTAATATTTTTTTTGAAACCTTCTTTAAGAATAGAAAGAAGAGATTTTTAAAAGCAAAAGGTTTCTCAATTTTTGGTCTATGTGTTTTTTAGAATGTACCCCTCCATTAGCAGAGGCGTAACGTACACTCCCGTAACCCCTGCATTGCGGGGTGGGGGGTCAGGGATTCCAAGGGTTTCAAACCTTTACTGACACTATGTGCCTGACTTTGAAGGGGGCTCTTAATATTCTGAGTTGCACCACTTCCAAAAGAGAGATCTGTGTACGCCACTGTTATTGGATATAATCGAAGGCTTTAAGTCAGAAAACAGTACTTTTTAAAAATGTTTTTTTATGACTTGGAAAAGCACGAATTGCTACACTTCTCGGTAAATTCGTACATCGATTTTAGGGTGAAAAAAATTGGCGCAACTTTTGGCGTTGAAAAGTGCGAAAGCGTGCAAAGTGTGCGAGGGGGTGAGGAGAGGGAAGGCAGGGATGAATCTTCAATCGAGCTGTGACATGCTTTCGTCAACTTGAACTCCGCAGGTCAAGGAACTGCAACGTTGTAGCTGTTAAGAGTATCTTGGGGAGGCGGAGGGGATATTACACACTTTGTAGTAAATCTCTCACCGTAAAATGTCTTTTCTTCTCATTTCTGACAAGTTTTTTTTCTCCTCTCTCTATTTCTCGCGCGCTGCCGTGACTAACTTACACGGGACATGCAATAGCGATTTATGTGTTTTGATGGAAGGTTTGGAGTGAATTATTTTGGCCCAGGAACCGTTTTGGGAAGAAGTTTAAGACTGCGAGGGAAGGAAAAGTAGAAATATCATGGCAATATTGATGCGAGAGGGCAATGACTCTGATTTTGTAAGGACACATGTAGCTTTCGGTGTGTGTGTGTGGGGGGGGGAATGTAGGATATATGGACTTTTATGATAGAAACGTGAAAATGCAGAGGTGTCAATTTTTTTTCATGCTCGTTTTATGATATCACGATGAATGCAAATGAATGTAAGTGTCGAATAAGGCCTGTATGTCGCCGAATGTGGAGAAGACAAATTTGTCTTAAATTATTTCTTTATGAAAAATAAAAAGGTTTTTTTTTTAAAAAAAAAAAAGATAAATTTTATATTGTATGTTAAATGAAAGACAGAGAATCTAGATTTTCTGCTCATTCAAAACTGTGGAGAAATTTCACTTAAATATCCAAGGTTCGAGGCTTACTAAGATAACTTCAGACTTTAGAAAATAATCTTAAAGTAAAAGTTTCTTGTATGATTGAAACAGATGAGGTAAATATTATATCATATGACCCCCCCCCAAACAAAAATATATATATCAAATGCAATACAAAGATATATGGAAGGATATTTGACAAGGAATAGTTTAGCGAAAAATCATTACAAAAATAAAATAATTCTCAATTTAAGCAGCGACATAGCCATGGAAGGATGTGGTAGTTGTAATCCCCCCCCCCTTATAAGAATTGCTCTGTACTGAAATTTGAAACATATTGCTTGTAGTAAAATTAAATTATTTTTATATATTTCCATCTGAAAAAAAATTAATATTCAAAATTTCGTACACCACATCAAACCTTCTTTTCACCTTGAAAATGAACAATTAAATTTGAGGTTAATTTTGATACATGAATTTAAGTGGGAATTCCCCCCCCCCCTCCCGCATAATGAAAAATTGCTTGCAATGTCCCTGAAGTGTAACTAAATTGATTTCACCTATAACGACGCATTTCATAAAATATAATGGACGTGGGTAGCCTAGTGGTTAGAGCATCGGACTCCAGACCGGAAGGCCTGGGTTCGATGCCTGATGCAACCAAATATTCACCGAGTACACACGGAGTACGTGCTCGTTAAAGTTGTGGATCTGAATGGTGTCGCCATCTATCTTGAGCAAAATCGTACTGTCACCTTCATGGGCTTAAAGCTTAGGCTAACGACAGGCGTATCTCTAGCCCGTTGCCATGATGAATTTCATCGGCCTCGATCTGACTACGTCAGACAGGTGGCACAAGCAAGAATAACAAATTACAATTTAATAAAAAAAGAAAAGAAAAGATAAAAAAAAAGAATCTGAGGAAAATTTTGAATCAACTTGGATAAAATGCTTAACTTCAAAAGTTTTTACAACTATTACTTCATAAGATATTTCAAAACAAGGATCCTTTTTGATATATCCAATTGAATATTATTAATGAAGAATATGTATAATTCTTCATACATAAAATGCTGGAATATAATGACTTATCTAAATGTTTAACAAAATTATAATGTTTTTAAATGGAATTAAACAATCTATTTTAACATAAGGTTAGCAATGCATCTTCTGAAGCACAAAATTTAAAAACTTTAATTTTAGTTTAAGTATAACATTTTTTTAATTTTCCATGTTTGCTGTAGAATTTTGCATTAATATAATAGAAAGCTAGTTGTTACAATTTGACTCTTAAAAACAGTAATTTAATATATAAGACAAGAATAAAATATGTAATTATTAAAAACATTACGTTTTAAATGTAATTTGATTACAATATTAAAGTGATACAATTTAAACTCACAGGTAAAAATGACATTTAACTTACCAAACAACTCAACTTTAGCTCAATAAATGGAAGCATTCAGAATCAGGAGGTTAAGATTAAAGTATATATTGAACAATGTTAACCCTTTAAGTATGGGATAAAAGGGTAACCTTCTCAAGACACTGTAAATGACAATAAATAGGCCTGAATAGTAATGACCTCAGAAAGTTGTAAGAATTCTATAAAAACATGATAAAGTGTTTCATATATGTACAACATAGGCTTGAAATTAATCATCCAACTATATTATTAGATTTTTATATTTATATATTATTATTAATATCTGCTTAATTTCAAATATATGCATTTCTTACAGTAATTTCTTGAAAAATATATTCATGATTCTTACTCACAATTATAAAAAGAGAATGTATAATAGTACATATATTAAAGAAGCCTTTAAAGTGTTTGAAATGAAGAAGCCTTTCTGTGCATATTTATTTATTTTTAAAAAAAATAAAGTTTTTAAATCTTTATTATGATTAGGGATATTGCATGATGAAATGAAACTAAAGCATGACAATTTAGGATTAAGTATTTTTATAAACAAGTATGATAACTGATGGAACTAAAAATAAAGTCCTGTTATATGTACAGTTGCTTAAAGGTATTATAAATACTTTGCTTTTCTAGAGAAGCGAATGTAAAAAATTTTGAAGATTCGATGGAATTCAATAAAATAATTCTTCATAAAACAGTTAAAATAGCTTTTTAACAATTACTCGGTAACATCTACAAACACAAGAAGTCACATGTCACTTGTGAATTCTTTCAAAGTATTTCATTAAAAAGTATTGACTTACTAATTATGCAATGAACCGTTAATGTGACTGCATTGTATTGAAATTAAGGAACATTCTGAACTCATAGTAGCTGTTCTGAATATATTTTTTCTTATTATTATTACAGTTAATTAATTGTTACACACAGAAATGTTTACATTTTTCAGGGAAAATGCCACAACACCCGAACCTTCGCTCATGCATAAATTATCACTTCCATATCAAACTTTCCATCACACACCTCAATCCACAATAATACCTTTCACCGAACCTGTCAAAACTTTTGTGGGTGGAAAACTATTTCAATTTCTTTACGCAAAAATAACATTACGTCCGATTTAATCTCCCCAAACTCGGAGGTCGCGGAATCCGAAACGGAGAGGGAAAATTAATAAATAAAAGAAAATAAAATTTTACCTTGACAAAGACCATCAGAAAGATTAGCAGCGAACTTGTCCTGTTCCTCTTCGAAATCTGATTACTACAGGTGCAGTACAAAACAATGGCAAAGGTAACAGGCTCTTTCGATCTGACGACAAGCATTCCTGGAAAACGGCTTCATTAAAATTCAAACGCATCGAGTCTTGAAATGATAGCGGAGGGAATGAGTGCAGACAATAACAGAGAGCAGGATTAAAACCTCGACATCTCTCGTCCGCCCCCTGGCTGCAACCGTAACGGAAGTTAAACGCGGTGGAACACCCTGCACGCGCTCAGACAGGCGGGTGTTATTTTTCTACGCGCCGTAAGATTGGAAGGCGGTCGGTTTACTTGCGACAAGTGAGTGCTAAGTCCCACCGTATTAAACAAGCAAAGAGGAACAGCTGGGGTACAAGCTATGCCAATCACTGCCGATGCTGACAGCCCCCAAAGAGCGACTATGTTACGCTTCTCGGCTACTCTCCTCCCCCCTCTTGCACCGTTTTCTTTACCTACCCCCTCCTTCTTGAGTCCGCCACCCACTTCTACGTGATCTAGTCTTCTTCGCTCTTTTGATCCAGAAGCTCCGGACTCAAGAGCCAACCGTCGTTGTGTCACTTTGGATGTAAGTGGGAAGGGGGATCCGCATAAATTGCGGAGTTTAGTATTCGTAGGACTGGGTTTTGTGAAGGTCGAGCGATTAAAGAGTAGGAATAACACGGCATTCAGTAGTTATTAGAGATCAACCGTGTATTAGATTCCTTATCTGATTATAAATGTTCCCGATGAGCATGCTTGCGTACGGGATTTAGTGAGAAGATTTACATGTACACCCCAAACTTAAGCGATGGAGGGGGGGGGGACTGAGTGATAATAGCGTAAGTCGGGGTACAATTTTGCATATAAATTATTTTTAAATAGGGCTGGAGACGAAAGAAACTAATACTTTAGAAATAAAAATGTTCAGTAAAATTTTAGGTAACACAAATACACACACACAAAAGCGCCAACCGAAACTATTCTGATGTAGGAGATTGCATAAAATCTAACTAAACAGTCTACTCGCTGGAAAATTTTTTTTTTCTTCCCCAAAATTTCACAGTAGCATGCTAATAATTTTTTAATTCCTTGTTTGTTTGTTTTTGAAAAAATACACTCTTTATTAGAGCATGTATTTTCTATGTATTTCTTTTGTAATTTTTAAATCAAATTCATGCCATCTGTCAAATTAACAAGCGTTATTCGGTCTACTGATTGAACTGGGCTTAAAGAGACTAAAGTTCTTCAATGTCTTGCTCATGTATTTCTATGAGCTAATCCATTGTCAGCTCCTGGTTGTGGGAATCCAGCAGTTTTTAAACGTCATCCCTATCCGCTTCTAAATTTACTTGCCTGGCAAGATCGACTTCTTCAAACAAGTTACGAATTTTATCAGGCTCTGGCAATGGTTTTGCTTGAGTTTAAATGATCACAAAAAGAAAAGAAAAAAGACGACGAGATTTGAAAATCGCGTAAGTCGGGGTAGCTGAAGTCGAGGTGTTACTGTATTGAACAATGAACCGTTACGTAACTGATTATAAAACTTCCTGTTTCCAGAGATCGTTCCTTTTTTGTGTGTGAGAGGGAAATCAGCAGAGTGATTCTTTAGCTTATAGTGTCAACTTCTTTAGCTTATAAACCCTTATTAAGCGTGAAAAAATCAAATAAAAGTTGTTATTGTAATTTAGAATTGATTTTTTGTAGCTATTTTGAATGGCGACAGATACTTGTTTTGTATCTCAACATGTATTATAAACAATGAATTCGCCCCAATTGAGGTCAATAGTTGTTGTTCCAGAAGGAATCACATTTTTAAAAAAATTCCTGCTGTCTTTTCACTTGTTTCCAATAATTTATGCTTTGAAGTATTATCTATAACAGGGTTGGGGGAAAATAGTAGCTCGCTTGCCACATGTGGCCCGCAAAGAGTTTAAAAAAAATTTTTTTTTACTGTTGTGGCCATCAAGACTGTCAGAAAATAAAATATAGAGAAAATGTCTATATTTGGGTTGATATATATTTTTGAGCAAAGTTTATCTTGTGTGAAAATCAACAAGAGTAAATATAGATGCAAGTTGCTTGGCATTTACTGTGGTGAGGAATTTTTTACAAGCAGTCTCCCTTCCGATTTTAAAAAAAAAATGTTGAAAGGTGATGGGATACATTTGTCTCATTAAACTGATTCTGTAGTTGAGCATGCTTGTGTATGTGCAGCTAAAGATGACATAAAATATTAGAAGAATAAATATAAATTCAATATTTCAGTACAGGGAATGTTTGTTGAAACATTTTTTGAACGGCGCTCTAGTGAAAATAATACTTGCGTTGAGTCATTTCATTCTGGGATTCAATCAACATCTTAAAAATATAATTTTATCATAACAAGAAAACCCAATTTATTTCCTCTATTAGATCTCAAGCAAATACAGAACTCTTCAGTAAATGATGGATAAATTTCGTAAAAACAAGAAAAATCTTGATTTAAAAAAAATTTCACTCTTATTTAATTCACTTAACGTAAAATTGGAAATTAGATATACAATGCAGAATAATATCACAAATTTATTTTTAAAAAGTATGATAATATATAGAAGCCCGGTGAGAGGCTGAGTAGTAGTGTATGGCACTTCCACACCACGTCCGGGGTTCAAATCCCTTCAGTAGGTCGGAAAATCTGTCGGAAATCCCCACATCGGTCGGAAAATCTGCTCATGCACCCCAGTGTCCAAGATCACGAATACTAAAATGGCACAGTAGGCCTTGGCCCTCATGGGCTGTTGTGCCACTGAGTTAAGTTTAATTTATGATATTTATATATATATATATATGCAAGATAATATATTTTTTGAATATCAATGAGGGAATGGTGTTTATTAACGTCATATTAGCGTTTGTTAACGTCACTATAGGTGACGGACCTCATTTTTTAAACATCGGTCAAGTGGATCATGGACGACACCTGCACTCGCCCCCCCCTCTTTCCAAACTACCACACTACGCCAACGGGAGGGTTCTGAGCCTCGACAGATTTAACGCGTATCAGCTTCTCTACACGACCAGTTTTCAGTGGCACTAGGGTTCAAACTTATAACACGTCGGCCACGAGTTAGTGTTTTGGTATCAACAACGACAAGCTAATAAACCTACAAATAATCTCAAAATCATTTAAAAAGTTAAGAATTTTTTTCAGACTACCTTTTTATTTATTTACCATATTAATAAAAACATATAACACTAAGCATCAAATAAATATATATAAATATAACTCTAATTATAGTTGTTTTTGTACGTATATTTTTATTTTCTTAGAAAAAGCTATAAACGTAACTATCACTGACGAAAGAAAAAGCGATGACTCTAAGCATCCCGAGCTTTCGAAACAAAACAAGATCTCACTGCATTACGAATCCCTTTGTAAAGAAAACTCAAATTTCTTCTAAAACTTCCCTTCATTCACTCAGTATATTACACTGTCAGAACGCTCGGATCTGCAAACCATCCCAGGCACATTTACTCCAGATCTGTCAAATCATTTAACGAGTGCATTGTTTTAACTATAACCTGCAACCCTCATCTGGGGGGGAAAAAAGACACCATCCGAAAACCCTCGCATTGTTAAGAAAACCATTTAAATACCTAACAATATATCAGGCGCTGTGCTTCTGACTTTTCTCTAATCAGGTGACATCTCAGAGAAATCAAGCCAACAGTAGCACCAAACTAACAAATAAAAGTGTGCCACGGGCAAAAATGAATATGAGAAGCAAAAAGAGAAAAAAGAAGCGTAAGCGATTTTAGGTCGGTTAATTTTTCGCCAAAGAGAGCCTGGCCAGTGTCACAAGGGGTAAGAAAGGGATTATATTCAGTAGACAAGCATTTGTTTGATTAATCGAGGGGACGTTGGCTAATTGCCAATTACACGCTGGGCTCTGTTGTGCCTATAAAACAATCATAGCTGTGTCACTTGCGTGGAAAGTGGTGGCGATTAGCGGAAAAAGGCCCGGTTCTTGGATAAAGTCGCTTTTCGGACGAAATGGGATAAGTATTTATCAACTATAATTATCCTGTCTCGCGTGATGTCTTATCTGGAGTTTATTTTTTTTCACCACCTCGTTCTTTCGTGCCTACTCTACCCCTTCCAGCCTCTGCAGGATCCGTTCAGATTCGCAGTTTTGTTGGCTTGTTAAGATAACGGGGTAGAAAGAGCGGTTATTTGACAGCCAAATGCTTTTCATCGAATTAAATTCAAGAGTGTATTTATTATGAGTATATTACGCAAATGAAAATGAACGCCACAGAATTTTTTTTTAAAGTTTGTTCCATGTTAAAATGGCAAGAAATTCTTGGGGGGGGGGGAGAGGAGGAAAGAAGGAAAT
Source organism: Trichonephila clavata (assembly GCA_019973975.1). Classification (NCBI taxonomy): domain Eukaryota; kingdom Metazoa; phylum Arthropoda; class Arachnida; order Araneae; family Nephilidae; genus Trichonephila; species Trichonephila clavata. Next base: position 81,827 of record BMAO01012711.1, read on the forward strand.
GTTATGTTTGCAAAAAATGGAAAGAAGGAAATGTTGCAAAAAATGTTTCGATGTCTTGTTTTTAAGGTCTACGTTTCTGAATGAATGTTTGATTAAAATTCAAAATTTTTTTATCTCTGCCATTTTAGGTAGGAAAAAAAATAGAGTAGCCAGAAAGAAAAAAATTAATAAAATAGAAAGAAAAAAAATGAAAGTCCTTTATAAAAGTGGTGAGTTTTAAATATCTGATATTAAGTATTATTTTAGTTAAATAAGAATCAAAACTCTGAATGCCTTTTATAAAGATTGTATTTTTATTTGTCAAAGTTTTTTTACTTAAAACCTGTGATCTCAAAAACTTATGAATGTATTTCTTTCATATTTTGTATCCATGTTATTTAAAGTATGATAAAGGCAATGAACGAGGGATTTAGTTCTAACATCAGTAGTTTTTCTTAAACAATTTATTGTTACGAACACTATGCATTTTTACAAAATTTTCTATAACAAAATGTGCACTAACTTTTCAGTAATTGCAAATACATTTTCAACATCAGTTTAACTAAGTTAAATTTGTTGCGTAAAAAATGATTGAAATATATGGTTTTGAATTCCATGTAGAATGCTTTGAAATAATTTTCACCAAATTTTCCCTTACCGAAATACCTTATTTTAATAAATTTAAAATGTCATAAAATTTCTTGATTGGTATTTTTCATTTATTTAAGTCATAACTACCAATAAAATGACATTAAATTACTAATAGCATGTCATTTTAGAAAACTTGTTTCCGAACGTAGTACCTTAATTTATATTAGATCTGCGTAATTTTCAGAAGGATCTTTTAATTTTGAGAAAAACATTTAATTTCTTTCATACCTCTTCGCTTTTTATTTGTTAGCTAGTATCTAAAACATATTTTTTGTGCAAGTTTATTATGCTTATTATGTTTTATTATGTTTTCAATTGAAAATAAATGCAAAATTTAAAATAAAGAGAAATTTTTTCTGCTAATTATTTACGATACACAGAAGAAAGTAGTTTTTTTGAGCACGATTGATACCATAACAAATAACTTGAAATACTTCTCCATTCAAATTATATTATTTTCGACACCAAAATACGAAACAAGTTTCAAGAAACATCTCAGAGGACGTCATCACTAATAAGAATATAATAAATGGAGTAAAACGTTACTCCCAAAGCAAAATTTGTCTCAAAAACAAATGAATTTTCTTGCCTAAATATTTTGGATTTTAAAACAAATTTTTCAACTTTAAATTATTTGAAAGGCCAGAAAAGAGTTCATATGTTAGAGTGAATTCAAATTTTGCTATTGTAAATCTTCACCTATTATGTTAAAACTATACTAATTTCCACCTTGAATATTCACCAAATTTAAACTAATTATTAATTTATTAATGTCACATTTTTTTCTATAAATTTAAATTTTAATAGTTGAGAATAAAATCAAATATGAAACAAAGCATTATGTTTAATTATTTACTTATTACTCACAGCCACAAAAGATCAATTTAAATATTTTTAAAAACTACATTTATTCCTTTCCTCCTTCACATTCTGCTAAATCAAAAAAATATTGTTAGTTCATTCTTTAGTGCTTTAAAAATAAATTTATAAATTGATCCCATAAGAATCTAAATAATTATAGTACTCAAAAGGAGAGTCTTCAATTAAAATTGCCCGAACAATAATCCTTGCTTGAGAAAACGTTCAAAATAATGTATATGCGTTCAAACGCGTGGAATTATACTAAGCGTTAAACATTGCATTTCCTCTAGCAATTAAAATCCAAAAATACATACGTTACTCTATTTCGACACGTTCAACCACTCAGATGAAGTACTTACCTGAAAAATAAAAGACATTAATTAACACTAATTACTCATAACAAAAAATATAAAATGTTTAATAATTAAAAATATGAATTACTTTACAACTTTTTTATTTGAAACAAATATTTCTTATCTTTTCACCTTCTTACGCTTTATCGTACGAGAATTTCGACAGTAATTTATTTTTTTAACTCTAATACTCAAGACGCTGTTAAAAATGTACCTCATGCTTTTGCTTGTTACTGGTAAGTTAGTATAAGTTTCCTATCATCGTTATAAATGTTAAATAATAAAATGCCTGTTTTTTTAAATAAAAATTGCTTTCACCATGAAAAAGGTTGAAATATCTAAACTTCATTGCCCTTGTGGCAATACTTAACATAAAAAACAACTTTTTATAATTTATTTTCTCCTTCATCTACTACCAGATAAATTATTTTCAGCATTGTAGGTTTTGAAATTTCTTGAAAATTTTTTTCGACTCAATCTATTGTAAACAAACAACAAAAAAATTATGAACAGAATACAGAATTCATAAAACGTAAATTTGTCTTTTTATCAATTTTTTATTGCAGTATTTTCATTAATTTCAATGAAACAAATAATTCTTTTTTTTTGCGTTAATAAAATCAAACTTATATAAAAATGTTTTTGTTAGATTGTTACTATACACATAGAGTTTATTTAAATATTGTAATTATTAAAAAAATATATAGTAAAAGTTGAAATTATAACTCGAAAAGTAACTGGAGTGTAATATGCGCTTCCTGTGTAGCTATCAACTTTTTCCTACCTATGTAACAAAGGGTTGAGTTTGTTTATTTTTGTATACCAAGACGCGTAGCTTTTATGCACGATATACTAGCAAAAAGTACTTGGATTTTCTTCAAAAGACTTTCTCATTTCCTATTCAGCAACCGCAACAGCGAAAACATATCCATTTTCTCCTCTGAGCTGGGATTTTATTTAATCAAGGATAAAACACAAGCGCTGCTGTTTCCACAACTCTCCGAATTCCCCAAACACGAAGGGGAAGGAAAAAAATCATCGAAACAAGATGGGGAAAGAAGTAGCAACTGCACAGTAGAAAGGGGGGAGGTGAACACATCCCCAATTTTTATTCACTTTTTTCTCTACTCCCTTTTACTACAGTTGTAACACGGGGCACGACCTTTGCGCGCATGTGACTCGCAACCAGAACTTGTTCGGCCCTAGGCGCATGAAACAAAACGGACGTCCCCCCTAATAGTCTGATCGTGTCTTGCGTCAGGCCGCAGTACGATTAGGTCTCCAGGGGTCCCAACACCTTTTTAGGTTCGTTTTCTTTTCTGACATTTTTTTTTCTTTTTACAGTTGTCTCCCCCCCCCCCTTCTCATAGATTTTTTTGAGCGTGACTCACGGGGATATTTATTTTTCTCTTCATACATTTAGAGTGTATATTTGTCCTGTTTTGATTCTTATCTGGGCTATTTATCTTGTACTTGATCTCATCTCGGAGAAAGAACAGGAAATAATACGTTCCAACACATGACGACATCTTTCTTCTCCTTCTCTCCCCGTTCCCATCACCTCTTTCAGGTTTTCATTAGTATTTCTTTCTAATGTTTGCAATTGAGAGTATTTTTTTTTAAACTTGCGTGATATCTTACTTTTAAGAATCCATCTTGAAGCAATTATTTAAATGGAAAACATTCGAAATTTTAATAATAATACATTTTTAAAACAAATGATAAACTGAATACAGTGAGGCCTCGACTTACGCTACCCTAACTTAAGCGAACCCAGAGTTACGCAATTTTCAAATCTTAACGATTCGTTTGGGGGGGGGGGAGAGGGGAATAGCAAAATTGGAAAAATTCATTACGTGATTGAAGAAGTTGTCCATCTTACAAGACAAATAAACTTATAAATGGGTTGTGATGATCAGAGATGTCTTAAGATTTCTTGAAGCCCTGGGCCCAGTACAAATGGAGGCCCTTCTATGACCCTGAAATTCAACAGTACATAGCATAGCATACGTTGTCAAATACTCGTACAAATAAATGTGCATGACGTACAATTTTACAAACCGGCTCTACCGAATGTCGCCTTTTGACTGACTGAGTTATGACAATGTATGGTGGTAGGGGGCCTAGACCTATACATGGGCGACGGTGATCACATGTAGCCAGTTGACGTATTGTCTGAAATTCCCGATTTTTGGAGAATACAACCTGAAATAACATTTGGCCGTTGAAACTATTCGAATTATGATCTTATTAAGGTTGAGTCGAGAATGAGATGAGGCCCCCATTGTAACCGAGGGCCTGGGCGCGGGCCCGATTGGCCCATGCCTTAAGACGTCCCTGAACTGCTGGATTGCCACAATCAGGAGCTAACAATGGATGAGCTCATTTAAACACATGAGCAAGGGCAAGGCATTGAAGAACTCGAATCCATAGAGCCAGTTCAATCAGAAGATAAAAAGTCTATTGTAAATTTGACAGAAAGCCTCAGTTTATTTGAAAAAGAGTTACAAAATTTAGAAAATGTGGACTCAAACAACGAGCGTGTTTTTTCTACAAAACAAGGAATAAAAACATTATTTGAGGAAATTTTGCAGGAGGAAAAAATCTTTAAGCCGACAGACTACTTTGTTGTAAGATTTCGTGAAGCCTTCTACATCAGAATAACTTCGGTTGGCGATTTTGTGTGTGTATTTGTGTTATCTAAAATTTTACTAAACCTTTTTTTTTTTCAAAATTATTATTTTCTTCTGTCTCTGGCCCTAACTAAAAATAATTTATATGTGCGAAATCATCAACCGACTTATGTGAATTCGACTTACACTCTTATCATTCAGTTCCACCTTTCGCGTAAATTATAGGTATTACTGTATAGAATGGTAAAAAAAAATTCTGGTTTAACTCAATCACGTTATCTATAAATAGGAAAAAAATGTCTCGCTCTCTCATCATGAGATCTCCGGAACTATTAGATCTACAGAAGAGATGCTTAACTTGTGGCCTGGCGGCTTTTTCTGAGTGGCCCGGTCATGGCCCATGGCATTAAGAAGTTCCATAAGGCCGTGTTTAGCCTAGTGGTTAGAGAATCGGACTCCCGACCGGAAGGCCTGGGTTCGATGCCCGACGCCACCAAATACTCTCCGAGTACAAACGGAGAACGTGCTCGTTAAATCAGTGGGTCCGAATGGTGTCGCCATCTATCGTGTTGTGTGAGCAAAATCGTACTGTCAAATTCTTGGGGACTCAAAGCTTAGGCTAACGACAGGCGTAAAATTCTAGCCCTTAGCCGCGATGAATTTCGTGGACCTTGATCTGATGTTACTGTCGATCAGGTGGCATAAGCAACAACAACAGGAATTCCATTATTGAAGAACAATGTACTAAAAATCTAGCGAGAATAGAATTCAATAATGCAATCAAATCTGTCAATTTTGCTATCAGTTTGCTTTTTTTTTATAATAGAATGTAAGCATGTGGATGCAAGGCTTGGTCATAGATGAAAGGAAATCGAAACAATCCCATAACTCAGTAAAAATATACATAACAGAAAATATTTGTGCATGTTTGATAGAAAAGTTATAATAGTATTAAAATAAAAGCCAAAAAAGGAGCTTTAATATTTTGATCAATTTTGCTTTGGTCTTATAGTGTGTTTATTCTATTATCCTAAAGTTGAGGCACGCATGAAATACCTATCATGTGGATACGGGCCGGTGGGAAGGAAAAATGAGCACCCCTGATCTACAGACTTCTAATTTAGCAGGCAGTCCTCTTGATGAGTAGAGATCCGCAAAGGACGGGTTTTTTTTTTTAAGGAAATCAACTCCCAAGGAGGGCATGATGATTTATGATTTGATTGATGATCATTTGTGATGGAGTATGATTTTTTGTTCAGATATCACCTAACAAACGAGTTCTTTAGAAAACAACCTGCAAAAAGAGGTTTTAAAATAACAAAAAAAAACATTTTTGAGTTATTAGACCTGAAATTTGGCAAGCACGTTTGTTTCGTTAAGAACGAGTTTTGCAGAAATCGCCTACCAAGGAGTTCGGGGATTACGGGGATCCCAGAGATCATGGGACGGATCTATACGCAGCTCTACAAATTCCTTGGGGATTCTTCTGGGGAAAAATATTTATTTCAACCAACTTTCACCAAGTAAGGAAGCGTGATTATGCAAATGAAGTATATTATATAAATTCTGTATTCGCGAGTTGGCAATTGAGTTGACGAGTTAGTTTGTTAGTTGAAGAGTGAAGGATTGTGGAATTATTAAGAGTATTTGGAGTTTATCCATGAAAAGGATTACTGAGAGGGAATCAATCGACAGTGATTAAATCCAGATAAGGATCTCCTGCAAAGATTCAAGTGTAGGGTCAACTTTCTAAAAGTACAGGTATCGTGATCTTTGTTTAATTAGAAGTTAGTTTATTAGTGTGCGACGTAGTTTATTTGAGCATGTTTAAGCTATCGTGGAATCACTTGAGGGTCCGTATTATTATTATCCCCGTGATATTGAATCTCACCTCCACGTTCTACTATCTGATCATTTATCTTAATTATATTGTTATTGTATCTAATTAATATTTTGTTGTCAATAAATTAATTAGAGTGAAACATGTCTAGTGATTATTCAGTTTCTCCTACACACCTAGCCGGGTCTGCGGGTAGACAAGGGTTTCATAGGGAAGCAGGAACCGTCCGGCATTACAATCATAACTCCCATTTTTGAATTATTATACCTACCGACTAGAACATTGGAGGCAAGTCTGTTTCTTTTGTTGAGCAAAGATTGGCTAGAAATGGGTTTTGCAGGAATCAATTTCGAGGATTAATTATTCAGAATAATTATTCAGAAATTTCAGTCTTGTACTTTCTAAAACAAGAGGCAAGGGCTGCAAGAATACTTTTCAATACAATAGAAACCTTGATACTATAAAGCATAGATATCTCCATAACTTAGAAACAAAATATAGTCATACAACATCATGAAATACTCAGCTAAGCGGATGGCTAAGGGTTAGTTTATTAAAAATACCTTAGGAGGGGAAAGCATATAATATAGAAAATTAAGTTTTTAGAATCTTAAAGACGTGAGAAACGAAATGAATCTCAAAGTATGAACCTTATTTTTATATCCCGTTGAGGGAATTCATAGTTTTATTTTCTCTTTTTCAGTTACTCGAAACCATCAACATTTAAAGCAATCAAGCTTTGAATGAGTGAGTGCTTCTTAACGTCGCGCTGTGCAGCAGCACGAAGGCTATTGGCGACAGATCTCGTGATTCTCAATCATGACCAAGTGACGACACTTGAACTGGTACGAGCCTCCCCTGACACCACACTAACGGGAGCCTGGGCACGGTGGATCAACCGTAGAATCAGGACTCGAACCCAAGACATGCCGGCCACGAGTTCGTGTCAGTAACCATTAGGTTACCGCAGTCACTCGCTTTCAGGGAGGGGGAGTCATGAACTTAAAATGTTGTAGCAAGTAATTAGTAAGAAATAAATTAGTTGTCATAAGTAAATATTTCACGTCCCCCCCCCCCTCAAAATAATTTCGTCCTCATCAATTCTCAGGAGATTCAAATTTCCGCACCTAATGTAATACCAGTTTAGTACGGTACACAAGAAGGGGAGGGGGGAGGTTCAAACCTCTCTTTCATAAACTAGCAAATTTTTAATTTCTGCCATAAATAACAACTCTTAGAATGCAATGCCCACAAAAAATAGGCATATGTACGCAGCTGTACAAGTTGATACAGAAAATTAGCATTCTCTACAGCAATAAACAATTTACGTATTTTATTTCATTATACGTAATACACAATAATACTTTCCATTATGTAAACGTTAATTAACGAATTTATGATGCTTTATCCTACTATATTGTTCTATCATAGAATTTTCTCAGATGCATTATGAGTTTCGTAAAAAAATAAATAAATAAATAAAAAAATCTAAGAATGAGAAAATAGCTTATTCCATTTTAAGTCTAAATTCACTTAACTTTGATTATGAAAGATATTCACTCGAGAAAAATAATTACAATTTCAATGAGAATCGTACGAATGAAAAGTATGCAAACATACTTATATCGGTAAACGCCTAGGCGAATAAGTTAAGACAATACCTCCACAGTGGGAGTGAAATCCAATCACTGAAACCATTTTTCAAAAGATCAAAAATCAATTACCGTTCTTCTCCGGCAACAGGCTGTGTGAGCTTAATTACAAACTTTTATACACAGTCGGCTTGAGCGTTACTTTTTGAATAGATCCAAAACGGAGTTGCGCATGTGTTCTACATCTCAACTCGGCCATATTCACAGCCGAACGAATTTATTTTATGCTAATATTTTTATCGCATCTCTGACACAGGCAAACACCTTCTTTTTAAAAGACATTCAGAAAACAGAATCGGCATAGAGAATGGAGTCCCATTCTTCCACGATGCAAATTAAGGCAGGATTGAGCAACGCGAGCGCGTGGGGGAGAGGGGGAAGGTTCAGAAAACAGGAACAAACAGAAGATAAAACGCGAGCTAGCATCTTTTCGCATTAGAGGGTCTCCTTTTGTTTAGCGTGAGAGAACAGAATAGAACGGCAACCCCTTCCACATCCTCTCACCTAGCATTGAACACAA
>BMAO01012712.1:0-12718 GCA_019973975.1 Trichonephila clavata
GACCATTCAACATTCCTAACTACAATAAACCAATATTTCCTAACCAATAAACCAATATGCCCTTCCCCCTCCAATGGGATAGTAGAGAGTGACGCTTACTTATGTGCCAAAGTTTCCACGATTGAAATTCATGAATGTTTGTCGATGTATATAGTGCCATTGCGGTAGAGGACACTATATATTCGATAATCCAAAAGACTTCTCGAATGTTTGGTAGTCGGGGACTGCCATTAAATCTAGGGTACCATCTAGATAAATCGTACTGTCACCTACATTAGTCACAAAAATCTGCGGGCAAAATGACAGACATAATTCAGACCCCTTACCACGATGAATTCCTTGCTTCTCGATAGGATGCTACTGTTTATCGGTGGGATAAATGAAAACAATATAATTTTCTGAACAAATGTTGTTTCACTGCAACGGCATTTTTTACACCATCAGTTACCACTTAAACTGTTTGAAATGCACTCCCCTTCGTATTTTACTGTTTGCACACAGGCTTAGATCTTGTTTTACTTCAACACTGATCAACCTTTTTGTTCGTAGGAAATTGGTACAATAACGCGACATATGGAAAAAATGAATAGAGGCTTTCATTGACGGTTTTAAGGACAACAGCAGATTTAAAGAAACAAAGCAATTTAAATTAGTCATAAACTTGTGCATGAAATTGTCAGGTAAAACTAAGTGAAGTTTTGACGGGGACCCTTCTAGGGAAATATTTTTGCCAACCAACTTTCACCGAAGGAAGAAAACGTGAATATGCAAATTAATTATATTATATAAATTCTGAATTCGCGAGTTTCGGAGTTAGTTAGTGAGTGGAGGATCGTGAGTTATTAAAGTGCAAATCTAAGTATCAATTGAAGAATTCTAAGAGAGGATCACTCGACGGTGATTAAATCCGGATAAGAATTAGCGTTCAAGGCCTCAACTGTAGGACTCGAATTCATAAGAGTACAGGTATCGTGATCCTTATTAAAATAGAAGTTTATATTATTAGTGCGTGGCGTAGTTTATAGTGAGCTTGTATAAGTTATCGTGGAAGCAGTTGAGGGTCCATATTATTATCCCTAGACTAACGGTCTCACCCCCGCGCTCTGCTTGCAAATCATATTCTTAATTAGATTATTATTGTGCTTGTTGATATATTGTGACAATAAAATAATTAGAGTGAATCATGTCGACTGATTATTCAGTTCTTCCCACACATCTAGCCGTGTCCGAGAGAAGGCATGATGGGCAAGGGGGAAGGAGGAGTAGCCCTTCATTATAAAGTGGTAATAAGGGAAAGTATCTTTATAAAAGACTAGAGATGATCTTTATGTAATTGAAATAGTATCACTTAACATTTAGCGATAGAAAAAAGAGATCCTCAAATTTATTGTTGTCCATTACACTGAAATAATTGTGGACGAATTTCTTGATGTGATTACTAAAGTCAGATTACATTATATTTGACGAAGGAATTCCTTGCAAGGAGTGGTTAGTTTATTTCTGATATATGAGCCCTTTGGAACATACTTCAGAGATTCGAAAAAGAAAGAATGTCAAAAGTTGATTGTTGTTTAATTCCAGAAACAGTTCAGTTTGGAAAATTCTCTTCTGCAGAGTAAGAACGAATGTCTCTGTCGATATCTAATCATTTGGTGCTTAATAGGTATGACAATGGAAATAATTCTTTTAACTGAAATGTATTTTTACTAATGAAATCATTAGTGTTTGTTCATTATTCATGGATTCATTCATGCACGAAATGTATATTTCACTAAATGAATTATATAGAGTAAAGAATTTAATTATTCTTTGTACCACGAGCAACTTCACTTTCTACAATACCTGCGTATAAAACAGCAAAACCTTTCTTCACTTGCATTTTTAATCAAAAAAATGAAAAGTCTTTTTTGTTTTAACGTATTTTTGCCACATATTCTTACAAAGATTATATGCATGATCTGCCTTAAAATATAAAATTTTATTTTTTGCCTACATGTGCAAAGAATGTTGTGTTTCTCCTTCCCCTCTCCTGAATAAAAAACATTATTACTCCTAAAAGAGAACGATTTTTGGAGAATGTGAAAAGCTTTCATTCTTTTCAGTTTTCTTTATTCTAGCCTTCAAGAAGGAAAGAAAAAAGATACCTCGATGGTTCACAGGAGAATGGAGCAAATGGAATAGGTTTCTTACTCACGCTTCATTTTTCTTACATCGCCTCTAGGGATTACAATACCGATATACCGAATACCGGTATTTTGAGCCATTTTTACAGTTTCGAAATACCGGTATTCAGAAGTTTAAATACTGGTTTTTCAGTATTTACTAGAAATTTTTAAAAAAATTTCCTATATGTTCAGGGATCGACAACATAGCAAAATAGTATAGGTTTTTATTTTATGCTATAATGTTATGTATTGCATCATGATTAAAATATATTATAAATGAAATATTTTTAGATCTATTTCAGAAGGTGAAGGTGTTAAACGCGTCTTCCGTTGTTCTTATTTTTATTTTTCCTAGCTGGTTTTATAGTTCTAAGGCAACTCATTAAATCCATCATCTGATTTTTTTCATTGCCAGATACAACGGGATAAAAGACTATTAATCTGAACTTAAAAATATAGACATAAATTATTTCTCGGACAAAAAGAACTAAATACACTACTCCTAACTAAAATCTCGTTCAAAGAGGAGTAACATATCCAAGCTCATCAGCCTTCCTTCATCCATCAACACCTATTACTAAAATGTCTCCCTGACGGGCGAAATTAATTAGATAGTGAATACAAACTTGCATTGTACAATTAAGAGAAGTTATAAAATATCTGAATTATCCAAGGCCAAAACTGTCCTATTACAGCTCAGAGCAATATTGCACTTGAACACGATTCGTAGTCTGATATTCGTATTTGAGAAACCAAGGTTCTACTTGTGAAGAAAATGCGTAATATTCCAATATTTTCTAAATTGGTGAGTTTGTTATTCACATTGCATCATACTTTAGAGTTCAAAATGTTTTTCAGATTCATTATATATACTATATATATATATATACTCATAAAAAAAGAAGCGAGCCTTACAGTAGTCGCATATGATGCGTAACATCTTACACGTTATCGTGGTAAATACGCAATAGTAACTTAAATCCTGAAAAAAATTAATCGGCTATGATTGGAAATAATTTTCTATCGAATAATTATATCTTTAATGCAAATTTTATTTAATTAACACAAGGAGTAATGCAATTTTTTATCAAAAAAAATTATTCTTGTTCAATTTGGGGAAGAGCTGAGACTTGTGACAACTATGGTGTTGTAGCTAGCTGAGGGCGTTGTCAGATGGGTCACATGGAGGGCCGTGAATATTCCGAGTGTGACGTCAAAAGAACCTCAGAGTTATTGCGATTTTAAAAAGTTAAAATAGTTAAATAAAATAGTAGTGGGGCATCGTATCTCATCATCGTATCGTATATCTCGTGATAGGACGTAATATTATCGAACCTCCAAATATCAAGACCCTAGCTCCCCCAAAGAGGGGGCAAAATTTTTACCCAACCCTCTAGAAATAACATGGGATATTTTAGAGCTGGAGCTCCCCTAGACCTACCAAAAGAGGGCTAAGTAGACAAATGGATGGGTCTCGCCTAGGGAACCTGTTGTTCAAATATCAAAGCAGAGACTCAAATAAATTTCAAGATATTACAGATTTAAAAAAGTTTAATAAGTTTAAAACGTTGAAATAAAATACAAGGAATAACCCTATGAGCAAGAAGTTCGGTGAGAATATACAATGAAGGCTGATAGATCGAGAAAGCTTGGTCCGAGTGGATTGAGAGGCTCAAGTGTCGAGCTATTGCCAAAATGCTGTCCGGGGGGGGGGCACCTAGGGTTGTCGAGTCATTGTACTTCCCAACCAAACAGGTAGTATTATCAATCCCCCTAATATCAACCCCATATCATCCAGCAAATGGCAGCATAGGGATGGATATTTTAGTGTGTTAGCCCTCCCCTGCCTAAAACAGGTCATCATTAGTAAAAAAACTGTAAAGGGGGGACAGGTTAAAGTCGATCGACACCACCGCGCGCACTCATTGGTCAAATGAAATAGCGCGCGCTTCCCCGGTTTCCTGTTACGCATTTCCGTCCCTTTTCACGAAATCACTACCACAAATATCCAGCAATCGAGAGGAAAGATGTTACACATCAATAATAACACATAATAATGAATAAGAACAACTTTAAAGAACATAAAATAATCAGTTGATTATACTTCGGTTTGGTTTCATTATTTATATGATGAAATTAATATGATGGCACAATGTAAAAAATTTTCTAAGGTTAAGAAGAAAAGAGACTAACCAAATCAAATTTGATCAAGTTTATAGTAAATTTTCCTAAATTTTTTACCCACACACCAATTCACATTCAAAAGAATTCGTTACAATTATCGGCGAGGATAATGACACTGATGTCAATAGGGAAAAAGATCAGTCTCTTGAACAATAATTAGAATTAGCGATAGTTAAAAAAATTTCAACAAACCAAAATACAGTACAGAAATCAGCTATATCCAAAATCATCCGACGAGAAATCAGTTTATTTGAAGATGAGGGATTTAGAGGTAAATATACTTCGAAAAAGTATATCGCGCGGATTGCTAATAGTACCATCAACTAGCGTAGATGCCGAAAGAGCGTTTTAGACAGCTGGTAATTTTTGCACAAAATTATGTTCCAGGCTTAATGACAGTACGATTGGTGCATTATGTTTCTTAAGAGCACTTTTCAAACATTTAACTTTTAAAACATTAAAAACATTTCAAAAATTTTTAATAGTACCACAGACTGTGAATAGTGATATTTGCTACTTATTTTTTATTGGAATAAATAAAATATTCTTTTATTCATTTATTTATTTGTGATTCTATATAAACTGTTACAATTTATAAGTTACAAATTATTAATTATGATATTTACACTCTAATAAAACTCGTAAGTAAAGCAAAGAAACATCTGTGTTTTCCTTCTTTTTTCTAAAATTTCTAATACCGGTATTAAAACCGGTATCCCGGTATTCAATTCTAAGAAATACCGAATACCGGTATTGAACTTTTGGTCCAATATTGCAATTTCTAATCGTCTCCCTCCCTTCTCGCACTAAACCGAAATTTTCTTTTCTTTTTTTACCAAAATTTTACTATCCTCTATTTTTTAGCACCAAAGGATTTTCTTATCTTTTGTTCCTCAAGCTGATCAAACATGAAATAAAAAGATAAGTGCAGACATGGTACCTAAAAGGTAAACCTTTCTTTTCTTTAGATCTATTCTTTTTCTCCATTCATATACTATAAGAAAAAGAATCTAGGAGTGATGAAGAAGGCTAAAATGAATTACCGTAAAGAAGAGAGATGTTCATTAAATTGATTGAAAAAGATGTGAATAACGTTATTATTCAATGATTATTCATAAATTGGTCCTTTTAACAACTTTTGAGATTTACTGAAAACTCTAAAACTATCATTCATATTAAGTAACATATGAAAGTAAAGACAGCCATATCTAGTTTCAGTTCATTATTTGCAAAATAAATTTCAATCCAAACTATGTATTTCTTTAAATATTTTTGAGGAAAAAAATCAACATTTTTTTAAAGTCTTTCAGTTCATATTTTATGTTTACTTAAGAAAGCGGCGGATAATTCCGTTTTCCGAAATTAAAACATATATGAATTAATGAATTTCTCATGATTTTTTAAGGAGTAATATACTTGTAAATCTTAAATGATAACAAGTATAATGATAGTTATTTCAAAATAAGATTGTATTTTTGCTACTAAATAGAAATAGAATAAAGCTCCTTTCCCTGTAAAAGTTTTTGAAAATTTATTATTTACTTCATAAACCTTTACCAAAAATTAGTTAAAAACGTTTAATATTAGTATAAATTGTACGCTGAAGAACGATCATTAAGGGAATCTTAAGATATATCTGAGTATAAAACTCTCTTTTTGTCCGATAGCTTAATAGAGCAATTAATTTTAGTTCATCAAAGCTCTTTTAAAAACGGGGTCGTAGATTAATTTCAAGCGGCTTAGCATTAAATAAGTTTTTCAGTTAATATTTTTTAAATAAAGGTGGGAAGTGAAGTTTATGGAACATAAAGTTATGTTGAAACACTTAAATAATTTGTTTTCAGTTAAAATAAGTTAATGAAAATGAATAAAATTTTAATACCATATTTTAGTTTTTTAGTAAAAAGTAATATTTTAAAATGAGATATTTTCTATTGTATGGCATCTGAAATAAAAAAAAAGTGAATAGAGAAATGTTTTATTAAATTTGTAATGTTTAATCTTTTATGTTTTACGTTTACTTATTTTATTTATTTTTGGCATTAAAGGTAAAGCTCTGCCTCGAAAACTTTCTGAATCACCGAAATTTTTGTATTAATTTTCATGATAATTTTTGGGTTATTTCAACACGTATCAAGGAATTCCTCAGGGTTGCGTTTTGAGTCCAACTGTTTTCTCATTATTTATTTCCGTGTTAGAAAAATATGTTAAAACTTGTCAAATTGGACTTTTCGCTGATATTTTCACAAAATTTTTGAACACAAACATTTGTACACAAGAAAATGATAGAAACTCTTAAGCTATAAATTACCAAGTTCCTTTATAACATATCTAACTTTTTTTTATCGGAGCACTTTAGCAAGTTTAAGTTTTTATTGTGTGACTTGAAGTACTGTAAAGTAGTAGTACAATATACTCACTATAATGAAGTTTGGTACATCATGAAAATATTCAATTCTTTCTGCAATATTTGTGTTCGAAGTCTCATTGGAATATCAGCTGAAGGCTGGATTTTTAGATTAATCATTTTCAGTCTTATTGCATCTCTTCCAAATATTGTTTCTCATAGAAACATTACCACGTTTTGGGCATGGCATTTTCTCAACAGAAAAAAAAATAATGAAAACTAAGTGAAAAAAGCTTCTGAATTATATAAACTGTGCACAAAAATAAATATCAGTCTTATGTAAATCTTAATTAAGTAATAATGAGAAAACTCAAAAAAATTTTAAAAAAGACAAACAGAAAAAATTTTAGTAACGAAAATTGCAGTTAATGGCCTCTTCACTGAAAAACTGGATTGTGCTTAGAAAATAATTTTAATTAATTCAATTTAAAAATTTAAAAATGCACTAAAATGAAACTGAAACTTAAATCTAGACTCACAGAAAAGTTCAAATATTTCAAAAACTAATTGGTTTTCAGATCTGAAATATTGTGGCAAGCTTTCCAAATTTGTAAACCACAGGAAAATGCAAAAAAAATATATACACATATAAAACTCTACGATTTATTTTTGTTTTAGGGTATTATTATCCCTTAGTTAACTGCCCCTGTAACATTGATTTATTTACTGTTTTCATTCATATAGTACACGGTCTAAAAAATACATTTTTATTTCTGCTTTAATTAAACAAATTAGCGTATCTTAAAAAATGCATTATGATATTTCAATTAAGAAATAGAAAGGTGATAAAAATTAGCATTTGAAATCTGGGCATATGTTAAAGGCATGCTTCCCACAAACAGCCTTTGCCGGAGTTACATACGCGTACTTTGTCATTCTGCGTTTCATAGATGAATAGAAAGTACAAATCTGCATTTGCAGGGTGGATTATCTATTAGATTAAAATTTAGACCTGATTTAGGTTTTCTTAACAGAAATTATTATGCAAATAATACAAAGTTTTGGTTGAAAATAATAAGGAAAATGATTTTGTGTATTTTCTTCTTGCTTGCTTATTACCAGACTTTGGAAGATTTGAGAATTATTGTATTTAATTACTTGAAATTTGGATATTAAGAATTCTTTCAATTTTTTGTCTTAACTCCTTCAGGACTATCTAGTCAAAAGTAATACGCTGAAAATTTTCTACATTACTCTTAAGAATTACGTTAATCATAAAATAAATTTGTTTTTACCTATGATTTATTCAATGTGTGAATTTATTTGTGATAGATTTTCAAGACAAAATGTCTTATTAGAGCAGGCTTGGGTATATTAAGCAATTTAGACACCAAAATCTATGAAATTATTGATATTGGTATGAATCAGGCTATTTATTTTTTTTTTTTTTTTATTGTTCTGCGTTGGATTTTGAAAAAAATATTGCTTTTCTTCTTCTTTTTCTTTACTTTGACGTTTAAATATTACGAATCTAATTTACAATGAATTATACTCTCTTTGCATTAGAATAGTTTTTCAAAGTTTTCCTTTGATGTGAAGTGGAATAATACATCGGTAAAACGATATTATATTCAATAAATAACATGTACAGAATTAAAATTAGAATCCCGCGTAATTGTTTAAAGTAATAATTGATTACGAGGTAGTAAGGATTGAAAATAAAATTTTTAAGTGATCTAACTTCTAATTTATGGCATTTGAAAAAATAATCGAAGAGAGCAATATTTTATGAAATAAGTAATGTCTAATATCTTATAATTTATAAATTTATCCAAAAGTGTCTTGAAGTATTTATAAGAATACTTATTATTTACTGTCAAGATCAACGCAATCTTGAGATTTACACACAATATGCATAATTATGGCGTGCAAACTGGGTGCAAATACGTATAAAATTGTAAAGTAAAGAAATGATCTTAAAACACTGAAAATAAATTTTTCGAGTTTCTTAAAACAAGAAATTTGTGCATTCATATATTTAATTTTAAAAGTTTTTCAGACTCAATATGAAACAATAGTGTATTTTATATTCTAGCAAACAATAATAATAAGTAGAAAATATGATTAATTTCATTAAAATTTCTTCCCTTATCTTAGCATATTTCCTTACCATTACCCAACTATTCATCTGCTTATACATTGGGAAATATCAGGATGAAACACATCAGCTTAGAGAAACTCTCGAAATGAAATATTTCACCAGGAATAGCTGAGATATGATTAAAAGCGCAACTGACTTACAATCATACATGTGATAACAGGCTTTAGAATTAATTTAAGAAGAGATAACAAAGAAGGTGACATAATACGGTGGAAGAACGGAATTTCAAATCCGAGTTGTTGCCGTTCTTTGCTGATTAGAGGATTAGCAAAATTTCTAAGGGAGACAGGATATTTGTGTACCAGGAATTAAAGAGAAATTGTACAGAAGATGTGTGTTAGATATAATCCCTATCTATTTAAATAGAGAACGGCTTTAGTATAGTAGCGGCAATATTAGGGAATCTCAACGGATTTGTTTCAAAGCTGAAATGACCAGATATTTTGAAGCTTCGCTACTCCCCAAATTAGTCTAGATTAGACATGTTTAAATTTCTACTAAATAAATGATAAAAGTTAGTCAAAAGTATTCAGGGTTAAAATTAATGTTTAAATGAAGGAGGCCTATTTTAAATTTTTAACTGACTACTCTGATTATATGTAATAAGTGGTATTAGAGAATCGGCAGTTACGTATATTACTTTCTTTTTTAGTAAATACGTAGAAATGAATAGGTAGCCACTACAAGTAGCTTCATTTCTTCACCTTCTCGAATGTGCGTGCTCCGAGAAAATTAATATACAAATAAAGATAACTGTAAATTTTCAGTGAGAACGGAATAATGTTCCCCTTTACAGTAGCATATTATGCTATATAATTTAAGCAGATTGAAAATAAAGAAAAATAAATGAAACAAATTCTGTAAAATGCTTATTTTAAATCACAACAAAGAACAGGTATAACATTATTTTTGTTAAATACCAGCTGATTCAAATACAACGTGACTAATTTCAAAACATCATAATTTTTTTTCGAATTCAGTTATTTACATTAAATTTTCAATGTGGTTTCCTTTAGCATAGTACACTTTGCGTAAACGTTTTGGTCAAGCCAAAAGGGCTTTTTGATCATTTTTGGGGTTATTTTTCCAACTTCCTCTTTGATTGCTTTTTGAAGCCCTTGGAAGGTTCTTACTTTAGGTATGTTACTCGACGTTTAATTAACTGTATTTATAAGTATCCCCATAAAAATTATCGCAAGTAACACAATCAAAGGATGGTGGTAGCCATTTCTCAGGAGTTAGAAAAAATATTTTTTTAATCTTTCAGCCATTTTATAGTTTATTTTGCAATATGATTTGGTGCAGAATCTAGGTGAAAAACAAAGTTTCCTTGAGGGTAAAGATGTTTAGTTTTATTGATCAAGTGTTTCAAAACTTTATTCTGATAGTATTTAATATCAATATTAACCTTTGGTTCAACAAAAAATGGTTTTATGAGCCTTGAGAGTACATTTCCATCCATACCATAACACGTGACGGCCAACTTGCTTTTTGCAAAACAGCTGCATCTTTGCGACGTTTCTTGCGTGAAATATATTGTATCTTCGTTTTGCTAGTTGTGAATGACAGATGAAACGGTACTTTCTAAAGTTATCCATGCTTTGTATCTACCATTGCGTAACATTAAATATAGAGACCATGTGATAAAGAAAGTTTTCTTCTTTTTTCTGTGGTCTTAACAGACATTTCAAGACAGATTGATTTATTCAATTTTTGTTGCCAGTTTTCTTTATCTGACGACAAATTGTCGATTGTGATACCTGTAGTTTCTTTGTTAATGTTCTTTGAGACAGAGGATTATCTACAGTGATAAGTATTTTCAGCTTCTTTTTTTTTTCTTTTTCCCCAATGACTTCTTCCGTCCACTTTTTTTCCCTGCAGCTTTTGATTGCCAGCCAAATTTTATTTATTTTTGAATTTTAGATAGTAATCCATTAGCAAAATGTCTTTTCTGATTTTTAAATGCTTTATTTATAACAAAATTTGAGCATACATCTTTCAAAAGCAGTAAAATTTTGTCTCGGATTTGAGTATCTGATTGTGGAGCCATAATTTACTCCTACTAGTCTGATTGGTAATTTAAATGTATCACTTTTAAAATCTAACTGACAACAAAGTGATAAAAATTTATTATTCATAGTTATATGCTTTTAAAATTAGTCACACTAATTTTAAATCAACCGGTGTTTCATATTTCAGAAGAATCTGTGCCTTATTTTATCAAGTCGAATCCTAGTTTTACTCCTTTAGTCCTTTTGTTAGCGAAATTTTTCTTCTGGAATAATGAGTCATTATTTTTGGGGAATAAAGAGGACAAGGAGGCTGATAGAGCCAGTTTCATGTACAAACTAGTGAGCTTAACTGAGTATTTAGGTAAGTTTAATATATTTTAAATATTCAAACCGTAGCTTCCACATCTTTAAGAAAGGTAATTAATGACTCATAGGAACCGATTAAACGTCGTCAGAGTTTTCTTGTTTCGCGAAAATGAAGTCGACTCAGGTGTTCTTCTTTTATTCTGGCCAAGGTTCTAAGTGAACAGGCCCAATAACGTTCGCTTATTTGTATAAAGCATGTCTTAATGAATCAGTCAACTTTTTTTTTATGTTTTCACTGATTTTGTACAAATCTGATTAGATACGTTACATTTTTAAAAAATTCCTACTCACATTTAAACTATAAGGAAAAATGTATGTCTAGAATAGAATACTACTCAAAAATCAAATTAATTATTAAGTCTTTAGAAAATTAATCTAACTAGACACTGTACAGGCCATCCAAAGTACCACACTAAGAAGGACACGAGACATCAGATTCAGATTTATTTGAGAGATAACCCACAGTATAAAGGTGAAAAGATTGAAATAAATGCTTCTTAGAGCTGAGGAACAGAATGAAATAAGTATTGAGTAGTGCCAAAACGACTCGTAATAATCGCGTCCGAACTTCTCTGTCATTTAATAAAAAGCCTCAGTATTTAATGAAAGAGAATTTGGATGTCATTTTGGGGCATGGCAGTCCTTGAGGCCTCCATACATTTCCAAAGTTCAATTGGTATAGTAACTGTAGTGAATGAAGGTCTAGACGTTCTTCAACAATCGACCAGACATGTTCAAAAAGTTTTGAACATTGCTTGCTATATGCGATCTCGTATTGTGTTGGAATATGACCACAGGCAAGTTCTAAAGGTAATGTAAAGTAACAAGTTCTAAAACCTCAGAGATGTAGTGCTAGTTTATCACTGTGCAGGTATTATATAATGTCAGGTGTGGAAGCAGAATGCAATTCCTCACCAAACCATAATATTAGAGCAGGATCAATATGGGGATGTGTGTGGCAACAATTACGCAACATTTCTCCAAGGTCTCTCCGTGATGTCACAGGAATAAGTGGGATTCCGTTCCTCTGTCGTTATAAGCCGTTCAATGCACCACTGCAGACGTAAACGACTGTGTTTTTCACAAACGTGATCTCAATATTCGACATCTTGCGGACATTCCACTACGATGCGACAAACGATGCCAAATGATTCGTACGAACAACAACTACTAGGAAACGCACAGTACTTGATGTGATATGGTACCTGAGAGATTTGATATGTGACAAATCATATTCTCGAGTCGTCACTACCATTAATACAATGTATGCTTGTCATCAATATATTTGTGAGATCGGTTCGATCTGTCAATCATTTCTTCCTGCATTCATCGATTGCGCATTGATATCATTGTTATTTGGTTACGTCTGGCATGATTACTGATTTCTTACAAGGATATTCTACGTTCTCTATGGACATCAGTTCTTCATCGGTTGAACTTAGAAACGTGCTTAAAGGACCCTAGTATTCTTCTTAGGGCCATA
>BMAO01012713.1:0-27597 GCA_019973975.1 Trichonephila clavata
AGTCCGATTTAACGCTTCTATAGCTTTCTTATGAGACATCGTACTTTCATCCCACACTAAAAGCTTACATTGTGGAAGCATCCAGCCTTGAGAGCTATTTTTTCTGAAATTTCAGATGAGTGAATCTTCAAATGCAAGACTAAGCGATAATTTTAAAACGGAATATGCTGTGCGACCTTTGGTCAGTAAAATCGCGGCTGTACCAGAAGAAGCCATCTGCTATCTTCTGGGTTTTTCTGATGGTCATTAGTAATAAGTTTAGCAAAAATGTTTTTCCTGTTCCTCCAGGGGCTTTGAGAAAAAAGAGTGCACCACTGATGGATTCTACTTTGCGTAACACTTGTTAAAAAACGTGACTTTGTTCTGGAGTTAATTGAGGGGTAAATTCTGTTACTTGATGCTGCAATGCTATAAAATCGTATTTTAATTCTCATGTAATTCATTATCGAAGCCATTTCCGTCGACACGTCAAGAGCTAATCATTCCAAAATCATGTAGCTTCTTCCTAACCATTCTGAAAACCTTTATTGCGTTTCATTGTAGATGTGTTCATTGAAAGGCATATTTGGTTGTTTTTCGTCACAAAATATCTTCCGCCATGTAGTCTTTGTACTTATTCCAAAAGGTTTGAGGATTAGAAGGACCGAAGATGAAATAAGTATTGCGTAAAGCTCCCTAATTTTATTCGGCGAGTGACATTGTATGGATGCCTCCATAGTATATCTTCAAAGTAATACCTCCATGTAAAATATCTAGGTTCAGTATAAGTGAAAATTTTGTGCAAAATATGAATATTGTATAATTAGGTTTAAAAAGTTCAAACTAATCAAAACTACTAATGTAATCAAAACTTTTTATGAAACTGTCAGTTAATATTACCATAGAATTTTCACTATCACGCGCAATTCGCTAAAACTTTATTTCGTTTCCCTCTTTAAAAAGTGGGAGAAAATTTGCCTTAAAATATCTGGGATTTAAATTCTTAGCCAACTTGGCGATATTTCTCAAAGTCTGAGTTTGACATTTAACACAAACGTAACGTAAATAATAACCATAAAAAACCCTTCAAAAGATTGCTTTTTGTGAAGATGCTAAATAACACTATGTTTCAGTTATTTCTTACAAATGTGAGAAAATATTTATTAAAATTTCCATTATTGAGCAAATGCATAATTTTTCGCCAACTTGGCGGGGAGTAAGCAACGTCAACGTTTTACCCGCATAGTTCCCGTTCCCGTAGGACAGTGGTGGGGAAATTTTTTTAAGACGGGCCATTTGTAATAACTAGACAATCGTAGCGGGCCAAAAAAAAAAATGCTTAATCATTAAAAAATTTATGTGTTCTATAAACATATACATATATTATTACATACACTTATTATTTTAATAGTAAAAAAGCAAAAGGTAAGAAAATTATAAGCACAAAATATAAAATGAATTTAGTGTAGTTCTTGATGTGAAGTATTAGCACTTTATTTTCTGGTGATGGTGCATGAGAAAAATGAAATTGGGACTGTTTCTTCAAAATTTCATCATAGTCCGGTTCCATTTGCGAAGCAGAAATTCTTAAAACTGATGAAAGGTGCTCATCTGTAATTCTGTTTCTTAAAGAAGTTTTCCTAAGCTTCGTTGTTGAAAAGATTTGTTCGCATGTATAAGATGAGCCGAACATTGTCACTATCTTCATTGCATGACTAATTAGATTTGGGAAATTATCTGGACTTAAATTTTTATAAAATTCTAGTAATGGTACTGTATGAAAAGTTTGTTTCAGGAGAGTATTACAGTTCAGTTCTATTAACTCAAGTTGAAATTTTGCATCAGCTTCTTCGTAATTAACATTGAATGGGATCGCAAAAATGCTAAACTCTGGTTCCATTTTTCTAAAGTCCTGAAATCTCCTTTCAAATTCTGAAGATAGTTTTCTCAAATTAATTTCGTATTTTTTAATCTTATTATTTGATATAGTGAATTTTAAAGATTGTATTCTTGGAAAATGAGAAAATCAGATTTAGAGATCTGATTAGCAAATAATAATAACTGTAATTTGAAACTTTTCAGGTATTGCCAAATATCGTGAAGAAACTGATTTTTCCCTTGCAATTTGAGATTAAGTTTATTCATGTGTACGAGGAGATCTGTAAAAAAGCGAAATCAGAAAGCCACGTTTCGTTTTCTAAGACGTCAAATTGATTATAAATGTCTTTATCAAGAAGAAAATTCACAATATCGTCTTTTAAATCCCAAATTCTTTCAAATACTTTTCCAGCACTTAACCAACGAACTTTTGAATAATACAGGATATCGGAATGCTCAGCATGTACGGACTCCAAAAACTGTTGAAACTGGCGATGTAATAATCCTCTGGAACGAATCATATTTACTAGTTTTACAACAATGTTAAGTATATGGTCAATATCTAAAGCCGGTTTACAGAGAGCATCCTGATGTATAAGGCAATGCAAAAAAACAACATCATTTTCCGGATACTT
Source organism: Trichonephila clavata (assembly GCA_019973975.1). Taxonomy (NCBI): domain Eukaryota; kingdom Metazoa; phylum Arthropoda; class Arachnida; order Araneae; family Nephilidae; genus Trichonephila; species Trichonephila clavata. The sequence goes on from BMAO01012713.1 coordinate 2,493, forward strand.
AGAATTAAATTTCCAACAAATCCTTAATTGATTCCAACCATATTAGGAGCACTATCTGTAGTTACATTACATAACTTATCAATAGGTAAACGAAGTTCATCGATGCAATTTTCAAACCCACAAAATATATCGGCACCAGTCGTTGTTCCTTTCATTGACTACAGCCCTGCAAGTTCTTCTGTAATTTCAAAGTGGGCGTTGATTCCTCTTACAAATATGAGTAACTGCGCAGTATCGCTGATATCTGTACTTTCAACCATGGTAATTGAATAAAAAATAAATTTTTGAGTTTTTGTAGTCAGTTGTGAAATTATATTTTTATCAATATTTTCAATTCTCTCGGTGATTGTTCTTCTTGAGAGAGACAGTGACTGAAAATCATTTTTCTTTTCAGGGCACATAATATCGCATACATCTATCATGCACTGCTTTATAAATTCACCATCTGAAAATGCTTTATTAGATTTAGCAATATTATAAGCCAACACATAACTGGCTTTCGTAGCGCATTTTTGAGAATGATTAGCTCTCTGAAATAATTGTTGTTAACTTGATAAATTTTTTATTAAATCTTTCGATTTAATTTTTTTCACCTCTTCACTTAACGATGAGTAGGAGTGGTTTTCATGTTTGCTCTTGAAATGGCGTTGAATGTTATATTCTTTTAAAACTGCAACAGTTGTATTGCAAAGTAAGCACACAGGTTTTTCTTTTAATAAAGTAAAGAAATATTTCCACGTCCATTCTTCTTTAAAAACTCGACATTCTGAATCCATGTTTCTTTTTTTAAGATCCATTTTAGACGTTACCTACTACGGAGAACAACACACAGAAACGCAATTGACGAAAGCTTACTGCTAACTAATGCTCTTGCGCGGGTGTTTGTTGAGGCAATTGGAGTTTCGGGGATTACACAAACAATTACTCGAGTCACAGTGGGTCGTTGCAGATGACTGACTAAGTCGCTAACTAACTGGTCTTCGAGTGGCCTCGCTTGTATTTATACCTACCTGCAAGGATTGTTCGGGAATTGGATTTTTCCGGTTCTTTCGAGAAAACGGAACAATGAATCGAAAATGAGAGAGTGTCTGGAAGTTTCGAGTGAAGATGAGTCATCTGTTTAGGTCGGATGGATTTGTCCAGAATACTATTGTGTTTTGAATATCGCCGCAGGTAGTTTTTACGCGGGTCGTCACATTACGAAGTAAGAACGCGTTCAAACATTCTCACGACGGCACTCTTAAATGGGCCGGATTAAACCTTTCCGCGGGCCGAACTTGGCCGCGGCCGTAGTTTCCCCATCACTGCCGTAAGAATATGGGAATAAAATATATCCTATGTTACTCGCTGATAATGTAGCTTTCCATTGGTGAAAGAATTTTTGAAATCGGACCAGAAGTTCCCGAGATTAGCCGGAACACACAGACAGACAGACAAAAAAATTTTAAAATGTTTTTTTTTTTATGTAAGTACCGTATATGCCTTTAAATGCATTTAGTAAAAAGCTGCTAATTTGAAATTACAAACAGACACTTCAATTTTATTTATTTGTATAGACTATGAGGTTCATCGTGAATAAATCTAGTGTAGTTTCGAAATGTAATTTTAATAACCAATCATTCAAGCAATGGTAGGTTTTAGTATCCAGGATTGCCGAAAAATCATGGTCGTGAAATCCTGGCGTTATTTCTATTGAGTCATAAGTTTGAGTTCTGGAACCACTAAAGTGAGCAATGATCTTCGGTTCAATAGTGTTCGTGTAGTAGGGCAAAGTTCATCAGCAAACAATCTTCACAAGGTTTTTTTTTATTCAAAAGTGATATTAATCAGCCACCTTCGATGATACCCAATCCACGATCGTTGTTTCTACCTCTTCGTCGAAGTCAGATCGCTGACAGGACACATTGTTAGCTGGCATGTCGAGATTGTCTGGTTGACTTTTACTGAATGAAGATGTATGTCACCATTTCCTGAATTGTCTCTTCAATTTCGGTGCCTCGTTGAACACTCTTATCTAGTCCCATCTGACAATATTATCCAATGATGACGTCGTGTCCATGATGGGACCAAATCAGACAGTACCATAGGTTCAGATGATTGTTCTGGCAATCTGTTCAATATTATCCACATAGAGATATGTTGACGAAAACAGGATCCCTATTTCTTATAGAGCAGGGATGGCGAACCAGTGGCAAGAAACATAATGTTTTTGACCCACGAGTGATAAAAATGGTTTGCATTTTATTTCAAAATAACACAAAGTTCACTATTATGTATTACGAACAAACGCAAGTGATCGGTCACGAAGTGGCGAGGAGTACACTTGCTTATTACTGTCTTGCCTTAGTTACATCGTAGACTTCAGTTGCTTATGACTCGAAGTTTGTATACGCATATCATAATCAATTTCGTTGATACAACTGTATTTTTAAGTTTATTTGTGTTATATTTACAATTTTTAACGGTAACTCAAGATAGCTAATTCAGAACGAAAAGTGCAAGATAGTAAGTTAGCATAAAATTTTAAACTTGGCGAATCTAGAAATACAGCATTATTAGTAAAGGCGACAAAGTGGTACTTGTTTTATGTTCTGGAACAATGGTATGCAGAACATCCGTCTGCAAAAAAGCATTTTGAAACAAATCGCCAATCTTCTTGTCAAATAAGTAAATCACAGCAAAAATAATTAATTGCTTAGAAATTATTTGGCAGACTCCATTCAGCATGAATATTCTACTAAAAGTAACATCTTACAATCCTAATACAAGTTATTTGTCATCCAGTTTGCAGCACAACGGAAGTCACACTAATGTTGCTTTACATATATATATATATATATATATATTCAAAATTTCTCTACAAGAGAGAGATGAATTACATGATTAATACTTAAAAGAATATCAATTGCCAGATAACAAGACAACAGAATTTAGAAGGAGATATGAATGATTGAAATAACACAGTAAAATATAAAAGAATGGATGCTTCAGTATTATCAACATTGCTGACTTAGGACAGCTAGTATACATAAAATTTTCTTTAAAAAAATCCTTCTGTATAAAAGTGGGGTTGAACATGTTTTTTGGCCAGCCAACCTTCCCCTTTTTTGTTAATAATACCAAGCAAATACCAATTGGAAATAATGGATAGGAAATCTAAATCCATTATAAGGAAAAGGTAACTTACCCAAAAATTGCATACTGAAATGCAGAGCCCGCGCTAAATCTGAGTACAATAAACAAGTTATTGCCAGATTCTGGACCATAAATACAATTTCAAAACAAAGCAATGGCTGAAAAATAGCACTTAGCAAAAATATGAAAAGAATAGAAATAATAAAATAAGAAATGTAAACAGACTACCATTATCTTAGACTCTTAATATGGTTTAAAAGTTATAATATATTCTAAAAAAGTAATTTTATCTAAAACTAGAAACTGGGGGTATTTAAAACTATCTAGGAAGAATAATAAATCTATAATATAAACCTATTAAAACTATGGAAATTTAATCCTTACTATTTAGAATTTCATTATTTAAATATCTATTAATAACATTAATAGGGTAGTTTTGAATTAAACAGTATTTAGTAAAATGTTTATAATTTTTTATTTTTTCTGATTTATTAGAAACTAGAAGTTTATTGCGTAGTGTGTAATTAAGAACAATATTTCTGAATATAGATACATGCACATTACTCTCCCAATGCGGTACTTTTATAATATTGAAATTAAAGTCTTCTCGTTTATCATAAATATTAGTAACTATTTTATAATCATTTAATTTAATTTCTATATCAAGAAAATTTGCTTCGTAACTGTTACTATTTGTCTGTATTAAATTAAGATATTGTGGATAAAAATTAATATTAGGTATAAAGTTGTCTTGCTTGCCAAAAATGATTATATCATCTATATAACGAAAAAAATAAAATTCTAAGTTGTCTGTGAAACTATTTTTAAAATAATGTAAATATAATTTTGCAAGACAGTTGCTAGCTGGGCCACCTTGTGGTAGACCCTTAATCTGTTGATAATAATTACCATTATGATAAACATAATTCTCTTTTAGAACTAACTTAAGTAGAGAACCAAATCTATCATATTTGACATTTTTAAACAAATTATCTTTATGTAATTTTACTAGTGTTTTTATCATATCATCAATATTAATTGAGTTAAAAAGATCTTCAAAATCTAAACTAAATACTGAAAATATTTTTTTATCTTTAATTTGTGCAATAAGTTCTGTACTATTTTTAAGAATGGCTGAAGTTTTTAGATTATTTATTGTATCTTGTAACATTTCATGTAGAATTTTGCCTGATTTGCTGATATATATGTATTAAAACCATTAGTAACTGTTCTAAACTTTACTGGATTTTTATGAAATTTAGGAGTAAGAAATACATGTGGAAATTTAAAACTATTATTAATTTGTATTTTTAATTGTTTATGAAAAGCCAAAATTCTATTATTTATTTCTCTATCAGAAATTGATGACCTTATAAAAGCTGTATTATTTTCAAAATGTTTGTTGAGCATTAAACTATAATAGTATTTACAAATGAAGGCAAAATTTCCAGGCACTTTATCAATATAAACTATAATAAATTTATTTTGTAATTTTTTAATCTGATTTTTAATATGGCACGTTGATCAATAAAGGTTCGCCACCCCTGTTATAGAACATCAAGAATAGCAGGGCAGTCAAAAGTATGAGCAGGTTTTAGCTCTGTATCTGAACAGTTACAATCTTCATTCCTCTGTAATGACCTGTTCTTTGCTTAGCAATGTTCTTTGTTATAAGGCGATCTCCACTTATATTGAAGAGTTAATGGTTTACAATATTTGACTATCTCTCAATTCGAAATATGCGACAGCATTTGAGTCCAATAGGGTACTGACAAAGTTGTCACCTTTAAGATTTTTAACCTCTTTCGACATTTTATCCGCATTTTCATTGCCTGTATGACAGCATGTGCAAACAACCATATGATCCAATAGTGCTTTTCCCCTCACTTCACTCAAGTCAAAAATATCAGAACATGAGATATTTTTCGCTTTGAAGCTTCTCAAAAAGCAGCTCATCTAGAGTACAATATTCTCTCAGCTCCAACCTTAATGAATAAATCTGTACAGCACTAATACAGAAGCATGGGAAAGTTCCAGTGGTTAAGTAGCAATTGCAAAATGTCAGTCTTCTTCAATTTTTGCATCAATTGTGCAAGAATTCATTCCCGTCCTTGAACGATTGCATCCAATAAAGTGTATTGGATTGTACACTTCATGTAACTCTCCGCTTAAACATTACTTGCCATCAAAAACCGAATCACAAACCGTAATTCACAGTTGGTGTGCCGTTCAGTTATCTTAAACATTATAGTCCACAATATTGACTGTATAAACTTCTATTGTGACTTCAAGATTTGATGACAATTTGACACAATCCGAGAGGTTTGATACCGAAGGATCTTGTAATTTCGAGCCTCGTGCAGCTGACAAGGACGACATCTGAACGTAATTGACGATCTCGACAAATTTAGCATGCATTAGTCTCTATATACGGTGGGTTTTCAGTTGCCCTAGGTTTCGATCTCACTATTAACCAATGCCGACCAAGAGTTCGTGACGACGATCATTCGGCAACTGCAACCATTGTGACTTCAGACATTGGTTGATTTTGAGCAAGAAATGCCGAAAATAAACACACTTTCGCACTTCTTCAAGCAAGCGAAATTTGCATTGTTCGTACCAATCGGGCATTACTTTAAAAATAACTTCCTCCTTCAGAAGTAGCTGCTTACTAAAATAATTAAGTAATAATGACACTTCATCTGCTTCTCGATTTCTTGTTTTAATTTGAAAGAAAATTAGAGCCCTTTCATCTGAAATGCATATATTCGAATAAAATAATATTATATGCATGTTTAGAATCCTATATTTTGGCATATGATAAAAAAGTACAGAAAATTTGCGAAATTAAACTATACGGAAGATGTGGCAATTAATGTATATTAAAAATGCAATTGTAAAAACAATTTATCACGTACGATCAGAACCGCCTCAACTATACCAAGTCCAATAGTTGCGCAATTCAAAAGAATTAAAACTACAGTAGAACGTCGTTTATCCGAACGTTTATTATCCGGAGCGTCAAATATCCGAACCCAAGTCCGGATACGTTTCCAAACAGTACAATGCTCAACATTTGTTCCCTGTGAGGCCAAAAGTGACGGGAAAACCCAAGGTGAGGGATATTTGGGGAATTTCTGTTGTGTGATTTGGTAAACATCTGTGAGGAATATTAGGTCAGTTTGCTTCCAAGTGAGGGGGTGTATACGTGCTCTTTTGGTGAGTTTTGTTGATGTAGTAACCTGGATAGCATGCGATGAAGAAAACTGTGGATTTCAAATGCTAAATAATGACGAGATAGTGACTTCCGTGCAAGAAGAATCCGACCCTGTCAACGATGAAACGGATGAAGACGAAGACAACAACAGCAGCAACGAAAGTAGCAAGGGTCCATCAAATACTGACGCGTTTTTCGACGTTAGAGACAGCTATGGAGTGGTACGAACAACAATCAGATTGCAGCTCTACTCAACTACTGCTGCTGAAGAGAATCAGATACCTTGCAGTGAAAAAACGAAGGTGTACAATGGTACGGCGAAAAATAAGAGATTATTTTCTACAATCAAGGTAAAATTGCGACGGTTTGCCCCTAATTGGCTTTTTCTTCAAGCACGTTTCCCGTATGTGATGATTTTTAATATTTGTATAGGGACCAGTACACATAACTGCGTGGATCGCATTCGGTTTTCGGTTATCTGAACGAACGGTGTCCGGTCCCAATTGATTCGGATAAACGACGTTCTACTGTACAATGAATGCTTAAGTCCATATTATTAACGATGGCTTAGTTTAAAATTTCAACTAATAAGTGGCTAATTCAATTAAGCAAATATTTCTGGCTTTTTTCTAATTCATCTAATGAAACAATGTTTGTATTGGATTTCCATGCAGGCTTCAACCGGCCATTTCGTTCGTAACCTAGCCAAAATCCCGCTACCCTACCCCCGTTCACTTGAATCTGACTATACAGAAGACGTCAGCTGGATTTTTAAACAACAAAGATTCAATTTACCTGCCTGCACATAGCAATAATTTATTTTACAATAGATGACGCTAAAGAAACAAATTGAAAATTTACAAAATCATGGTGGAAATTCAACCCATAAAACACAGATATGCTTTCTTGTAAAAATAATACTTAAATGCAGTTTAGTATTATAATTATGATAATTTTTGCGATAACTTACTTTTGAAACCTGGGCATTCTATCCTGTCGTTTGCTTGAAGATCATGTGCTTGGGTTTTACTTTTAGAAAGAACCACTGATAGAATAATTATCAAAACTACAACACAACATCCAACAACGGCTCCGAGAACAATTTTCGACTTCTTTGAAGATACATCCTATATATAAGATAAAAAAAGAATAATTTGAAGTTTGGTACATAATCCCCATGTTAATGCACAATTACCTTCAGCAATGCTGAATAATACCACTTTGAGTACATTGAAAAAACAACAATAGTTCTAAATAATAAAGCAATATCATTTATATCGTATAGAGTCACTAATTTTTAATACTTGCCTTACAATTCATATTTCATCAATGTACGAGGTTCCCGGGCTTAAAGTATCCAAAAGTTATGGCTTATTATTACGGAAATACCCCTCGGAATGTAATAAATTGTTCCTCCGTAATTCCTTCGTGGTTCATCCTACCCTCCGAGATTTTTGGGGTCTATTCCAATCGGCCGCACGTGTGCACATTATTTGGCAATTGCAGACGATAAACTTGTTACACTGACTTCATTATTAAACATGTGAACGCCACACCAAACGGTGCAGTGCGTACTTTGATTAACGGAATTTAAATCAGTCACGCGTGTACAGCGATGTGTTCAAACAGAATGGAATGTCGATCCTCCGACATCAAAATCTATCCACCAATGGGAAAGAACTTTAAAGGAGACGGGAACTGGTATCTTAAATTGTCAAGTATTTTTAAGTTTTCATCATGGAAGACACTTTTGATCGTGTGCGTGTTTCATTTTGTAGTAGTCTTGATAAGTCTATTAGGCATGCCTTGTAAAATTACATTCCATTCTATTTGAACTTGTTGCTGCAGACGCGGGACTGGTCTAAATTCCGTTTACCAAAGTACGTATTGCACCTTTTGCTGTGGCATCCACATCTTTACTAATGAAGTCAGTGCAAGAAGTTATCGACTGCGACTGCCGAATAAGGAGCGCACGTGCGACCGATCAGACTAGAGCCAAAAAATCTCGGAGGTGTTTCAAATTCCCGCATGAATAGTTCATTACATTTTAATGGGTAGTTCCGTAATAATAAGCCATAACTTTTGGATACCCTGTATATTATTATTGCATTCAATGAATTGTTATTGTATGGGGGGGCGATGAAAATTATGATTGAAAATTGGATCGCATATATTGAAAGTTGGATAAGCTCTGTATGACTGAAAAAGTGACATATTGCCAGAAATTAATAAGGGTTTTTTTCGATAAATAACAAAACATAAAACATAAACATAAAACAAACATAATCTAGTATATATAACGTTGCCATACAACTGAAATTTTTAAAAAAATACTGAGAGTCATTTTAATGTGTAAAACTAGTGATAAGAATAAAATATTTCCATTTAAAAGAAGTTTTCCTTTTCTGAAAAACGGATTTGTATATATTTGAGATCTGAAGGTTTACGTTCCAGCAGCGCTGAAACATCTGGTTTCAGAGTAATGGAACGCCTGCATATTTTAGCAGCAGTGTACAGGAATATCTTCATAAAACATATTTTGGTAATGGGATTGCAGTGGACCAGTTGCATGACCACCACAAGCAACCGAATTGACTGTCCTGTATGTACCCCCATGTACCTATGCCGGTATATGGTGTAATATCTCACAGGGGTCTCATTGTCATGATCGTAGAAGCGGCAGCACGTGTTCGTGACCAACCTACACAATTTGAAAGAATTCGTAAATTCATGCGTCGGCATTGCAAAGCATGTATTGTGGCTAATGGAAGAAATTTTGTATACTATGACTTACCATGTTCTTTAATAAAAATCATATTACCACATCGATATCCTTTGTTTCTCTGTCTCTACGCTTACGAACACTGTCCCCTAGCGGTCACCGTTTACATTTTCGGACACAAGTTCTTAGCAGCGACCCTTGATACACCTGGTATATATATATACGGTAAATAAGTTATATATATATATATATATATATAAACAACCTGGTACAAGTTCGCATCATCAGAGCTCAAGTGCCTCCCTCTGCGGAGGAAACTGGGCGTCAAAATTACCTGCGGCGATTGGTATCCGTCTATACGGCGCCGCACTAAAGAGCTCTTGGGGATGCTCTAGGGGATGTACTAGGGGACCCAGCTCTTGGGGATGTACTAGGTCTGCCAATGGTAAAAATACCAATCCGCAGCCCATTGGATAATATATATATATATATATTAATGGATGTTTGTATATTTGACCTCGCTTTACTCCAACACCGTTCAACCGATCACTATGAAAATTGGCATGTATATGTATCTTTTTTCTGAAAAAGACTTTTGTACTACCCTCTTTATTGCAACTCCCCACCAGGTGGCACTACAGCATATCAACTTCTGCACCGATCATTTAATCGCCAAGTTACCAACAGGGTTGCTAAAAATGATGCCAACATTTTGTTCTGTTTCCATTGAATCGCCATTATAAAGTAAGGAACGGTGTTGCTTGCAAATATTACAATTTTAACATAAAATAAATACAACAGAAAGTAATATTAACGCATTACACATCCAAATATAAATTATTTACACCTGGGAAGCCATGATGGAGTTACATAAGTGGCACGGGAAGGCTTACTGAAAACTTTAAAAAAATTGTGAATAGATAATAAAAATAACTATTTTTACAATTGTATTGAAGAGGGGGTGGGGGTTGTCTGAGACAAAAAACCTCAAAATTTAGATCAAAATATGCTTGCGAATAATTTTTTTTTCTGCTATAAACATAATAAAATAAACATCACTTAAAACTAGTAAATGTTCACCTATAACAACCTAATTTTGTTAGTATATATCTGAAAGATCTAATCTTAATATAGACGATTTGGTAAAATAAAAAGTAGTAATTCAAGAGCCACATTAAGTAGACACTAAACGTTTAACAATTATTTTGAATTAAATGATTTAAGTTACTCTTTTTTATTTTATACCTAATGTAACTGATTGAACTTGTAAAAAGTTTATCAACAATAAAACATAAGTTTGTACTTTCTTCTTATTTATTATATTATTTCTAATTTCAATTAGATAGATTTACATTATAAAAATTGTGCTATTTTCGTAAAAATCCCATAATAGACTCATAAGTAATATTTTTTCAATTTTCCATATTTGTTTGTTGGAAAAGTTGGAAGTGGCACGCATAATTATTTTTTCATCAAATAGTGACACGCTTCCCAAAAAGATTGGCCCTCCCTGATTTACACCATTACACAAAATTTGCTACAATGTGTTACTTTTGTAGCTGAGGAAGGTGTTTTCAAAAATCGATCTACAAGAGAGTAACGGGGTGTTATAAATAAAAAAAATCCTTTTTATCAGCTATTAGATCTACAGACATAAAATTTAGCAAATATGTTTTTTTGTTCAGCTAAGATATGCAAAAAACTTCTTTTGTTACATTTGCAATTCACGTAAAATTAATTCATTAAAAACTTTTTATCCTTCAATCTGTATTGTTTAATTTTTCAATTCACTCGTCCGAAGAATGGATATACCAGCTAGCTTATATATATATATCCACATCGTGCGTGTGTGTGTGCGTGTGTGTCGCACCTCGTACATATACATAGTTATTTTAATGCAAAAAAATTTAAAGATATTTCTACTATTTATCTAATTTTCTCTCAGGAATTGATTAGAAGCTAGGCAATTCTTAAAACAACATTTACATCATATAATCACTGCTAAAACCAAAACAGGTACTGAAATCCCAAAGAATGGAAAAGGATTAATGCTATCTTGATTTATGAATTTATTTTTAGTTTAAAAGCGGGCAATAAGTGTGTAAAAAGTATTATTCAACGCTTTGGGTCTCTTTTAAATAACACGTTCATACTTAAAGAAGTCCATATATATGTTTATCATCGATAATATTCTATAATAAACAAACAATCAGATGTCCGATTACTCTTGAGTTATCAAAATTTTCTGGAACAGTGCAATGACTGATTTAAACATATTACACTCGAAATTTTGAAAACATCTTTGGTTCAACTTTCTGTAATACGGGTACTTTAAAACCATTTTAACTCCTAATGAAAAAATAAATGTATATGATTTACAGACTTCCTTGAATTGAATTTTATATCTCTTCATCAAAAATATCTGATTTGCAATTGATGCATAAAATGAAATAAAAAATTATTGAAATAAGATTTTGAGTCATTCAAACCGAAAGTTTGGATTTCATTTTTTAATAACGCTGTACTTTGAAGCTGCTTGAGAGCTATTGACGAAGAACAAATAACATTCAGTAGAACGTCGTTTATCCGAATCAATTGGGACCGGACACCGTTCGAATACGCGATTGTTCGGATAACCGAAACCGAATGCAATCCATGCAGTATATGAAACCGGACACTATACGAATATTGAAAATCATCAAAGGCAGGAAACGTGTTTGAAGAAAAAGCAAATATCATAATTTTACATGTATTGTGGAAAATAATCACTTATTCTTCGCTGTATCATTGTACACCTTCGTTTTTTCAATGCAAGGTCTCCGATTCTCTTGGGCAGCAGCAGTAGTTGAGTAGGACAGCACTCTGTTGTTCGTACCACTCCGTAGCTGTCTCTACTGCAGAAACGGCTTAAAATAGTTTCTCGGATTTTTTTTTATGTCAGAAATTGTTGACTTTCCAACATTATAAAACTGTGCTAGAGACGCTCCACTTTCTCCCTTCGCGAGACGGTTCAATATTTCAAGTTTTGTCTCTATGTTCAAGACGTTGCGCTTCCGTTTTGAATTCGAAGCCATAGCAGTTCACTACTCAACAAAAGAGCACGTATACATCCCCTCATTTGGAAACAAACTGACTTAATATTCCGCTCAGATGTTTACCAAATCACACAACTGAATTTCCCCAAATATCCCTCACCTTGGGGTTTTCCCACCACTTTTGGCTACGCGCGAAACAACTATTGAGCATTGCACTGTTCGAAAACGTATCCGGATATTTGATCCGGATAGTAAACTTTCGGATAAGCGACGCTCTACTGTAAATAACATCTGAGCTGGCACCCCATTCTCTTATTTTCTACAATACCTACATCAGGACTTTAAACTACAAAAATTAAACTCGCATCAACCCCTGTACATGGTGGTTCTTCGGTCATACATGATTCAAAATCATAAGTCCACAACACACATTAAGGCACTTGTTCGTGAACATGACCACTGATTATTGCGGCTACAAAACCGAGAAAGGCCCTTTCTCAGGAACTGAGTGTGAGGGAGAGCTATATTTACGTCGCCCAAGTGACGAGGACGACATCTGGAGAGCACCTCTCTCCTAGCTTCCACACCACACTAATGGGAGGACGTTTGAGACTCGATATAGTTAACGTGCATCCTCACTTGACCGTAATTCAAAATTACGAGGTCCGTCGCCTAAGGCCTTCATGCAACTGAACAGGGCGACGTTAATATTCACTCACTCACTCACTCATTCATATATTCCTTTTTGCTGTGTCTGTTTTAGTTTTTTTTCCCTACAGCTCTCTCCGAAACTTTAGAAGAAATTGTGTGAATAGTCCTGTATAATTATTTTGTCTTACATATTTTAGTTAATTAAATTTAATTTAAATTTGAATTCCAAATAAAATATTTGGGGAAACGAAGGAATTAATGTATTCTGCGAAAGACTGTACACAGTAAAAAACAAACTATTCTGCTATATTAGGCATTCATATACAGTTGTACCTATATTTTAAGAACCTCTCTATTACAAATTCCTCTATTTTGCGAGCTGTTTTCAGGAACCAAGAACATTTTACGAATTTTTTCGTAAAATAACCTCAAAATAGTGAAGTATATTTTCTATTCAATGAACTTTTTCTCTTGTGATTCGTTTTTTCCCCCTTTTTTAAAAAAATATTTCTAGACCTTCGTATAATGAACTTGTAAAATTATTTGAAACAATCGACGTGGATTACAGTATAAAGAAAATACGCCTGGAGGAGATTTGGCGCTTTTCGAAGATACAAGGCGCATTATAAGAGAAAACATTTTTTGCAAACAAAAAAAAAAACTTAAACGAAATTAACAGCCTTTACCAGTAATTAAATTTAAGAACACATGTGATAATATAGGCTTATAATTACTTATTATAAAAAAAAAATGTTTAAACTTACTTGTAGGCTTAAAATTAGAAAAAAAAATGTCATTAAAATTCATTAGTTTTACCATAAAATTAATTTTTTTAAAGTTGAAAATATAGTGTGTTTCTGTACAATGTTCTCTTTCCTTGTTTACCTTGCAGACTTTATATATATTTTAATGGATAGGATATATATAATAACTAGATATTAATTTACAAAAAAGTGAATAATATTCCTATTTTAATAATACCATATAGTGTTTATGCATTTAAAATTTGTTTTGTGTGATTTTAAAAGTATATAGAAAAATGAATCTTTATTTAACGAATTTTCCACATAACAAACACTTTTCGGGATTTAGCGAATTCGTTAAAAAGATATCCGACTGCATTTATTTTTTCTTGCATCTTTGTCCCAAAAAAAGCTATCATTAAGAAACTGCCATTTACACTAATTAAGATTACATAACAAGTAATTTTTTTTAAAAAAAACGTAGGTCCAAAGTTATTCTGTGTGCATATTTTTAATATTTTTTACCCTCTAATTAAATCATCATAGCGAAGAAGCTGATATTTTTATGGGCGTTAAAATAATAAAAGATAAAAAAGAATTCTCACACAATGGCCTATATATTGACACAGAAGAAAATAATCATTCAACAAAATGATAAGAGCTTTTTATTCTCTCTTGGGATGATATTTTATGTCTGTTCACGAGTTATCTCTGATTAGATAATCAAGTGTGCTTCACTTTTTCATTTGGACACTCGCTCGATTTATTTCAAAACCAATTAGTATATATTAGGATATTGCATTTACAGCTGAAGTACCCGTTCTTCGTACGGGTTAATTCTTTAAAATTAAAAGTATTTCTTATTATAATATCTGGATTGTAAGGAGAGTAAAACCCGGTACACAAAACAATGTATAGAAAAATGTAATATATTTTTTTTAGTGAGTGCACTTATTATTTATCTATAACGCCCCTTAAGCATTTGCAACGCCCTTGTGGGTCTATTTTCGCTAAATCCGTTCTTAGTGGATCTCTACGCTATGAAAGGAACGTGCCTACAAAATTTCAAGTCGGTAGGATTAATAGTTCAAAAACATAGATATTTATAGATGACTCCCATTAGGTCCTCACAACCCCCCTTATATATTAACACTATCGCATCTCATTGTTTTTAAAGCAATTAAATTTGCATTGAATTTCAAAAATAGAGAAACTATTAATAGAAGGTATATTTTTAATAAAATATAAAAGAGAAAATTATTACAAACAGGAAAATCAATACATAGTTACTTTGGTGACCCAATAAAAAATGCATAAATACTAATGATGTCCAAAGGGGAAATGCAAAACTTAAACTGTTACTTTTTAATAAAAAGAAACAGTTTAAAATAAAAATGAATAACAAATATGTATATAAACAAATTAAAATTTATTGAAATGCAATCAAATTACACAATGCTTTAGACAATAATGTATGAGATTTCTAAATTTTTTTCTGTCTTATATTTCTTTAAATACTTGAATTCTTTCTATGCGACGAAAAATGGGTTTGAGATTTTGATGTGATTTTTAGATTTTAAAAGTGAGATTTATAAGATTATACATGTAATATATGCAATATTTAATCTTAATTCTAAATCAAAGGGAATTATGTAACATTATTTAATTACATAATAATGGAAATATAGATATATAACCTCTTACATTTCGGGTTCGTTTCACTTCTTTTCTTGTATGAAACATATTGAAAACAATAAATTGGTAAATATATTATAATCTGCTTTCATTTTATTTTTTTCGCTTCAATCTCAAAAATTTATTTTATGCCACCCATCCTATATAGTGATTAGTGATGCTGACTGCTGTCGTCAGGCCTGGGCTCGAATCTTGGAGATGTCTGGATGTTTAAAATGTATAGTGCCAATTGTGTGTGTGTGTGTGTGTGTGTGTGTGGTGTGTGTGTGTGTGTGTGTGTGTAGCGGGGGTACTCTAAATAGCTGTCGAGCCGCAAGTTCTCTCGTGAGTCTGGTGGAAGGGAAAGAAAGGCGGGAGTCCCATACTCTCCCATTAGGGTGTCATCCATCAAAATTGGGGTGGAACCGAGCCAATCGTACTGTCACGTGTATAGTGCTCAAAGCTACGGCTAACGACAGACGTACATCTAGCCCTTTGCTGCGACGAATTTCATGGGCCTCGATCTGGCACCGTCAGACCGGTAGCATTAGTAGCAACCACAACATTATTAAAAAGACAGTTGTTCTGGTGGTGGTGGTGTCCTTCCCGAAAGAAAGGAATGAAAGATGTCAGAGCCTTTTAGACAGGTTGGAATTCTACACGATAGATGGCGACACCAACTATCTCCACCTCCATAATTAAGACATGGAACTGGAGGGGAGGGAAATATTCTCCAGCCCCCTGCACTCGTAGTTTCTGCTGCGACCACCCACAAGACTTTCGGACCCACTGATCTCCGGTCTGGAATCCGATGCTGTAACCAGCAGTTACTTCATGGAAACGTCAAGTGTGAATATATTAACGTGGTACTATAAAGCAAGGGCCGTTGGTAGCCTAGTGGTTAGAGCATCGGACTCCAGACCGGAGGGCCTCGGTTCGATGCCCAATGCCCTAAATACCACCGAGTACACACGGAGTACTTGCTCGTTGAATCAGTGGGTCCGAAAGTCTTGTGGGCGGTCGCAGCAGAAACTACGAGTGCAGGGGGATGAAGAATATTTCCCTCCCCTCCAGTTCCATGCCAAAATTGTGGAGGTGGAGGTAGGTGGTGTCCCATCTATCGTTAAGAAGTCCAACCTGTCTCACAGGCTCTAGCAACTTTCATTCCTTCCCTTCGGGAAGGACACGACAACAACAACTATAAAGCAACATGAAGGCTACACGTGACGTACCTGGTAATTTGGAATCACGGTCAAGTAACACACAACACATGCGTTGAAACCACCCTCTCCTAACTACACCACCACGGTAATGGGAATACTTGAGGTTCGATAGATTTACCGTGTATCAGCCTGTTCTCGAGGGGTCTTCAGTAGCACCAGGTTTCGAACCTCGACACGCCAGCCACGAGCTCATCACTACAGTTACTAACCTGCTGCGTCCACATTGAAACGTCGAAAACATATAAAAAAGGATTCGCTATCAGACTGACAAGCTTGCAGGGTGTGTAGGGGGTACAGAGACGGACTCTCTGTACCCTCTACATAGCAATGTACGGTCGCAAAAGGTGTAGTTACGAGCTGTGATGCAAAGAAGCACAGAAAAGAGTAGAAATAGCAACACATTAAATGGGATAGGGGACATTTTACTGAAAGGTTGTACAACAGCTGGTGTTCAAAAATTACAACCAGAAGTCGTTTGGAAGATTTGATAGCGGCGCTCCCTAGAATTCCTTTCATTCTGGAATATTAATAGTATGTCACGTGTTTGGCATGCCCAGCAGCTACAGATATTTGAGCGATGAGGTCTTCAACTGAAGGAAAGGGTGTCTCCTATACTAAACTCTTCACGTGACCCCAGAAGAAGTCAATGCATGATAGGAACGGTGATCTGGCAGGCCAATGAACTGGGCTACCACCTCTAATCCCCTTCTGTCCAAAGGTTATGTTGAGGTGTTTTCGATGGACATAAATTTCTTAATGAGGAAGAGTTCCTTCATGCTGGTAGCAACAGAGGAGCATATGCTGCTTCCAGAAGTTTGGGCAGGACTTGTTGAAAGAAGATCATATACATGCCCAACCATCCAAAGGATGGGCAAAAGGTATGATCTAATGAGGTAGTCTCAGGGACGTCTTAAGACACTTTGAAGCTCTGGGCCCAAAGAAGATTTTTGAGGCCTTGGGCCCCTATGCAAAAGTAGGCCCCACCTGAGATCTTACAAAGTGGACATTAAATAGTTTGCATTGTCAAATGAAACAAATAAATGCGCACGACTCTCAATCTCAAAACCTTAGGCACAAACCGGCTCGACCGATGGCCGCATTTCGACTAAAAGAGTTAGTTGAAGGATTGTTTAAGGTATTAGGTCTATGCCTGGACATGGATAATGGTCATCACATGATAATACAGTCTGACCACTTTTGCTTGTTGACATGCGGTTTGAAATTCCCAGTTTTTCGGAGGATATGTGCGGAAATTATCCGGATAAGGACCTTATTAAGACATAGTCGAGACCAAGCCTTAAGACATCCCTGGATGTCGGCCCAATCATTGGCCGAGAAATGCTGTTGAGCTACATATGGTTGCGCGTGATGAGGGTTCTCCAAAGCTCCCACATGGGCGTTATGCGGATTAATGTGTTGCTGCTTTTGTTCTATTCTTCTATTTCTGTTCTGCGACTACGGCCCTGCATTCCTATGGATTCCGAGTCGCCTGTGTACCCCCTACACACCTTGAAAGCTGATTGGTCTATTAGCAAACAACCATGTATATTCAAGAATCAAAATGGCTAATGCGATGCAAGTGGATAACGGAAATATAAATTCTACGCTACTTCTGAAATTTTTTACCGTTTAACACAAATCCCCTGAACTTTAACGTGAAGAAATTTTTATTTTTAAAACATGAACGGATTTTAAAAGCAAAACTACTAGAAAATGTTACAGTGAAAACTCTGCGACATGCACATTTTGAGGTTCTCATGCAAACAGTGCTAATGTATTTCATGTTTTTATAAGAAACACGGTTGGACTTTCATGTAACGAACCTCTATTTGGCGAAATTTTTCCTGCAACCAAACACATTTTACTATTTTCTTCGTAAAATAACCTCCTAACAGCGTAGTGCATTTTCCATTGAACGAATTTTTTTCGATTCGAATTTTTTTTTCTCCTTTTTTTTAAAAATTATTTCCGGACATTTTTCATATTATTCTCTTTTAGAACATTTTATGGTGATCAATTACTACTTAAAATTACTTGTATGCTTAAAATTAAAAAATATCATAAAAAATTCATTAATTTTAAAATAAAATTATTTTTTAAAGTTAAAAATACAGTGTGTATTCCTAGACAAGTTTTTCCTTGTATATTTCTTTTTGATGAGTAAAATATATAAAAAAAATACATTGATAATTATTATAATTTTCAAAAAGGTGTAAATAATTACATTTTTTAAATGACATATAGTGTTTGTGAATTTAAAATTTGCATTATGTGTTTTATAAAGTATATTGCTAGATGAATCTCTAACACATAACGCGAACTTTCTTTCGGAATTTAGTGACTTCTTCAAGTAGAGGTCCGACTGCATTAACAGAAACATTATAATATATAAAGTTTATTATTTAAAAGCGATAATTACTAAAATCATATTAAGAGAGCCGGGACATCATCCACATTCAAAAAGTCGATTTTTCAATTTTAATATTCAAAAAAAGTGCACATTTTTCTGAATCTAAAAATGTATAGCACTTACATGTCCGTTGATAAAATAACCTTAAAATATGAAAAAAGTAATTAACAAACATGAAAATAAACGTTTACAAATGTTCAGTTTTTTTCCTCCAAAGCACTTAATTGTTTGCTTTTATATATATCGGTACACTTTTTTTAAAAAAATATATTGCATATATTTTTCACATTTTTCATACTTTTATACAAGATACCTGTGAATACAGTGAACCTGTTTTGTTTGTTTTTTTAGTTGAAGGAGTATATATAGTTGTTTTGAAAAATAGTTTTATGTGTGAAAAAGGGGGAGAAATAAAACTTTCCAAAATCACAACGCTTTATAATTTTTTTTACAGAAAATATCTAAATATTTTACTAAAAACATAGGTTCACTATATTTTGTATATTATATACATAAAAAATCAAAATTTCTCTACAAGAGAGAGATGAATAAACATGATTAAAACTGAAAAGAATTGAAATTGCAAGATAACCAGACAACAGAATTTAAAAGGAGATATGAAAAATTAAATAATAGAGTTAAATATAAAAATATAATAGAATGGATGCTACAGTATTATCGACATTGCTGACTTAGGACAGCATATATATAAAAAAAAGCTTTTTTGTATAAAAGTGGGGTTGTACATGTTTTGTAGCCAGCCAACATTCCCCCTTTCTGTTAATAATACTGAGCAAAAACCTATTGAAAATAATGGATAGGAAACCTAAATCCATTATGAGATAAAGGTAACTTACCTAAAAATTGCATACAGAAATGAAGAGCCCGCGCTAAATCTGAGTACAATAAACAAGTTATTGCCAGATTCTGGACCCAAATACAAATTCAAAGCAAAGCAATGGCTGAAAAGTAGCACTTAGCAAAAGTATGAAAAGAATAAAAATAATAAATTAAGAATTGTAACCATACTACCATTATCTTAGGGATCTTAGATTATATGATTTAAAAATTATAATAAATTTTAAAAAAGTAATTTTATCTAAAATTAGAAATTGGGGGTATCTAAAACTATCTAGGAAGAATAATAAATTTATAATAATAATCTGTTAATAAATTATAGAAATTTAATCCTTACTATTTAGAATATCTTTTTATTCAAATATCTATTAATAAAATTAAATGTAAAATATATATATATATATATATATATATATAATCAAAATTTCTCTACAAGAGAGAGAAGAATTAACATGATTAATACTTAAAAGAATATCAATATATATATTAAATATTTAAGAGATCCTAAACATAAGAATATATAAGATCTCAAAAATTATGCCAACTTATATTAAACAGAAAAAAAATTAACAAAAATTATTTTTGTATTTCTACAGAATTATTAAGATCACAAAAAATTCTAAGCTCTGTTGGAAATTTTTAAAGATATAGTCCCATAAATAGTCTTATTTTTGACATTTTACTCTTTCGAGCATGTCTGGTAACATTAAATATTATCACATTTGAAAGAAAGATTTAATTTTAAAAATGTCAACTTGAAAACACTTATTTTGAAAGATTTTTAGCCTTGTGAGCAAATAAAATAAATTATAAAATAACTTACAACATTCCGGAACATTTTGATTTGAAGTCGTTGAGAACACAGTTTCCTCCTCTACTGTTTAATCATAATATGAATGAAAATAAATACTGGAAACAGTAGATAATCACTTTTTCAAGTCTTGAGGTTATCAGAATGTACTAATCTACCAGTCTCTCTCTCAGATAAAAAGCATTTAAAACATCACCAGTTTTGTTTTAAGAGTTCAGTTACACATATATCAAAGTTATACAGAACGCACGGTTTCACTTCATGTTTCGCCAAGTTAATTCTTTTAATCTTGATTTTTTTTTGTCAAACGTACAATCAAATATTGAAAATTTAAAAATAGCAGTTATTTATCAGGGGGAAAACCCATGATTACAATATGCAAGAAATGACTTGTTTAGTCTAAGCAAAATAAAATTCAATGTATATATCGGATCTAAAAAAATAGTATTGAATAAGCTTTAATGGAAGAAATGTGCTTCTAAAATAAAAATGAAAATATATCAATGAAAAAAGTTCAGCATTGCAATTATTTATATTTAAAACTGACAATTCTGCAAATAAAAGGAAAGATAAAAAAAAATGGAACAAGGCAAATTAAGGTATCCGACTACTTGCGACAAATTTTTTATTAAAAAAAGGAAGATATGGAAATTTTTTTGTGGTTTTTAGATTTATTTAGCATATTTTAAGAAAAAAAATGCTAAAGTTAAGATGTGAAAAAGAAATTATTAGTACTAAAATGGGGAAAATTTTTGGTAAAAATTTACAAAAAAATTACATAAACAAGGCCCATTTGTACAAAAGGTTTATGAACAAATTCTCAATTTTTAAATTTTGATGTATCGCTTTGGTATTCGTTTATGAAATGGACCTTCAGGATATAAAATCTTTTAGTTTTTACAAGAACTAAAGACCTTTATCTTAGTTATTATTTGAAATTCCTTAAAAAAACAGTAATTATATTCCAATAAGGAACTGTAAATTTTGTAACAAAACAGTAATTGAAGCATAAAAACCAAACCTTTTATGTTTTAATAAACCTTAGTGGTGAGGGAATATTAATGTCACACTGCTAAGCTACACGAGAGCTTTTGGCGATGAGCCTCATAATTTTGAACCATGGGTAAATGACGAGGATGACACCCGAACTGGCACCTCCTCTTCTAACTACCCCACCACACTAACGGGAGGACGTTTGAGCTCTCGACAGGTTTCGCATGCATCGCTCCCCTACCCTGTGGGTCTTCAGTGGTACATGGCTCGAACTCATGACACGTCAGCCACGAGTCCATTACCTTGACCACTAGGCTACCGTGGCCTAAATTTCTGACAAAATTAACACATCACGTTTCTTTTTGTAGTTTTTCATTTGAAATAAAAAGAACACAAACAAAAGAATAAAAATGAAAAAAAAATCAATTTATTTGAAATAAAAGGAACAGAAACAAAAGAATAAAAACGAAAAATGTACTGAAGGAAAAAGAAACCTCGAATAGAAGCATGTAAAGAAACACAACCAGTTGTGATAAAATATTTTATCTAAACGTCGGAAGCAATGTATTTAGAGAAAAATCATGAATCAAGCTTCATAAAGTAAAAATTTAAACTTAAAAAAAAATAATAATAATAGTAATGAAGATGCTTCTAATTTATCATGTTCCAATGCTACTTTGAGAACTTCCTTCGAATTTATTCCAAAATAAAAACATTCGAAGCAGAAATAATGAAAAGTCCCCTCTGATATCTTCGTGCTGTTGATAACGAAACATTAAAAAATATATATTTCTTTGACATTTTTAGTGTTTGTAACCAGTGCTTATTTATTTTTATGAAATGAAAGCTGGTACAGCCGTTCTTCGCATGGGTGAATTGAAAAATGAAACAATACAGATTGTGAAGGATAAAGAAGTTTTGAATGAGTTAATTTTACATGAATCGGAAATCAAACAACAATAAAAGCTTTTTGCATATCTCAGCTGAACAAAAAAAAACCATATTTGTTAAATTTTAAATCTGAAAGTCTAATAGCTGATAACAAGAATTTTTTTTTTTTTTTACTTATAACTTTTTTTTTATATTTTTATATTTTTATTATTATTATTTTTTTTTTTTTTTACTCTCCTGTGGGTTGATTTTTGAAAACACCTTCCTAAACTAATCTCTGCTCAGTAAAAGTTACACAGTGCAGCAAATTTTGTGTAATGAACGCTTAAAATAGTGTAAATAATTTAGATCTGGATGTGTACTACGTCAATATTACTTTCTGCTGTATTTATTTTATGTTAAAA
Source organism: Trichonephila clavata (assembly GCA_019973975.1). Classification (NCBI taxonomy): domain Eukaryota; kingdom Metazoa; phylum Arthropoda; class Arachnida; order Araneae; family Nephilidae; genus Trichonephila; species Trichonephila clavata. Next base: position 25,260 of record BMAO01012713.1, read on the forward strand.
TTATAATATTCGCAAGCAACGCCGTTCCTTACATTACGATGGCGATTTAGTGGAAACATAGCGAAATGTTGGTGATAGAGCCAAGTTGGCATCATTTTTGGCGCAGACGGTGCAGAAGTTGCTTTGCTGTAGCGCCACCTGGTGGGGAGCTGCTACAAAGAGGATGGCACAAAAACCTTTTCCACAAAAAAATACATATACATGCTGATTTCCATACTGATTGGTTGAACGGTGTTGGAGTGAAGCGAGGTCATATATACAAATGTCCATTTATATATATAGATAGATAGATTAACATTAAAGGAGAACCTTCCAAACCAAATTTCTCTGAGCTTGGAGACCATGTTGGCAACTTGGCGATTGATTGAACGGTGGGGAAGTTGATATGCTGTAGCGCCACTTGGTGGAGAGCTGCAAAAAATGGATAGCGCAAAAACTCTCTCCACAAAAAAACATATATATGTAAATTTTCATAGTGATCGGTTGAACGGTGTTAGAGTGAAGCGATTTCATATATACAAGCATCCATTTATATATATATAGATTTATATTTTCCAGAATCCAAATTCCTGATTACCGCAATTGATGCAAAAACACAAAGTACGAGGCGTGTCCGGAAACTGAGGACCGTTTCGTTCTACCACAACCGCAGTGGTAGTAAAGGAGTTTTAAACCCTTGCACACATGTGTCTCCGGTTGATTGCCGTTACGCGTGTTAGAGAGCGTTCAAAATGTTTAAGACGATTATCGACCTCCCCAACTGTGAAGTGCGTTCTGTAATTCGTCTTTTGGACGCAAGGGTTGTTAAGCCAGTTAAAATTCGTCGTAGAGGTTTATGGTAAAAATGCTAGGAGTGATGGAATAATGAGAAAGTAGATTCAACAAATCAATGATGAGCACACCAATGTTCATGAGGAAGCACGGAGTGGGCGACATTCTGTTATTAATGATGGTTTGGTTGAAAAAGAGAATGAGAAAATTCCTGGAAATGGAGGGGATTCACAGTAAGATTACATAATGATGATTTTCCACGAAAAGCTGTTCAGCACCGGGTCTTTGCCCGGGCGGCATCTTTCTTTAAAGAAGGGAAAGCGACTAGTTGGTTTTTCCAGATGTGATAAATATCTGAACAATGATGGAAAATATGTAGAACAAGTAATATAAAAAAAATTAAGTAAATTCCAACTTTGGTGGTGCCATCTGTTGCAGCTAGTTGTAACTTCATCAGAATAAATTTAAAATTAAAAAATAAAATTTAATTAGTGAATTAATATTTGAAAAAACTGTGTTAACATCAAGTGCCATTCACTGCAAGTTTAAAAAAAAGGTTTTTTAACTTGAGTCGATGAAAAAAAGTATTTTATTAACGAATGGAAATTAGAACAAGATATATATATATATATATTTAAATTGGGAGAGTGTGAACTAGTAGTATGTAACTGGTCTATACGCAAGCCTTCACTAATCTTCTTGGGGTAAATCTGTATCTTTTAAATGTTGTTCTATTTGAAACTTTCACCCGACGAAGAAGGCACGGTTTATGCAAATGAAGGGGAAATGTAAGCCTTAACTTTTGGATACGCGAAGTTAGTGGTTAATGGAAAGTAGTTGAGAGCTAGTAGAGAGTTACTCGACGATTAATTACTAAATGATTAAAGATTGTTAAATGACGATTTAGTCAATAAGTTATAATTCAATAATAGCGACTGGAAGTCGAATAACTGAGAAAAGAATTACGGTAATTTAGACCGCAGACATCCAAAGGATCCAAGAGTAAGTTAAGTGGATTATAATCAAAGGTTAAGTATCCTTTCTGTTTTGTAACTACTCCTATACTCAGTACAAGTGTGCATTTCCTATCCTGGTATGTTAATTAAGCGTGAGAATAATAAATTAGAATTGTTCTGATTATGGCTGATCTTTCTTTTAACCCTCAAGCACCAATAAGCGTGACAGCACATTTATTACGATAGTAATTGAAAAATAGTTACCGAGACACTCTTTTATGTAAAAATAAATTTTGTTTCGGAAAACAGATTTTTTATGCGAGTTTTTCCATAACAGTACTTAGTTTCCGGACACGCCTTGTAACAGTCGTCAGATGGACTCAACAAATCTGTGTTTGAAGAATGAGAGATAAAACTTAAAATTCCTTTTCTAGAAATAAAAGGATTTTATCTCAGATTTGTACTAAATGTTTCATGAACTTTGGCCCTCTTTAACACACTGTAAATCAATATTGGTGTTATGCAGGAATATTTTCTGGAATTATATCTTAGCTTCTGAACGTGATCAGAATTTGTAACGACCTAAACAACACTTTCAAACTTATCTTTAT